>JALGBA010001930.1:7500-209955 GCA_023970755.1 Azemiops feae | reverse complement strand
TAGTTTTAAATACCGGAAAAACCAAAGAGATCATTGTCGATTTCAGAAAAGGCAGGCACAGCCACACTTCTCTGTGCGTTAATGATTCACCTGTGGAGATGGTTACCAGCATCAAATTCCTGGGTGTGCAGCTAATGAGTAGGCTGCAATGGATGGGTAGAAGGAGAGGCGTTGCACTCCATTCCCAGGTCTGCGGACTCGGGATGTCTCGGGATGGCATGAAGATCACTTTTGCTTTCCCCCTCGTCTTCCCACAGCTCCCTCCCCCCCCATGACTTATGGCAAACTGGCATCTAGTGAAGCATACAGGCGAGCGAAGGATGGCAGTTCTGACAAGTCTTCGGCTGAACCCTGGCAAGACCGAGTTGGCTTTGGGTGCACAGAGCCCCCAAATCCAGGATTTTAGCATCTTCCATTATGGATGGGGTAGCACTGCTCCAGACAGATCCAGGCCGTAACTTGGGGGTTCCGGACTTGAGGAGCAGGTGGCAATCGTGACTAGGAGAGCCTTTGGACAGCTTTGTGTTGTGTGCCAGTTGCGGCCTTTCCTGGATCGGGACTCTCTACACTCAGTCACTCGAGCCCTAGTCTTCTCACCGCTAGACTTCCACAATGTGCTCTGTGGCTTTTCTCGCTGCCAGCGGGCTCACCATGAGAGGGTCCGGGCAGACCCGCGCCGGACGGAGTGAGAAATAAGACACAGAGTCAATTTCTCCTCGGGATGAAATGAGCCCAGAACAAATCCAGGCAATCTCTTTTATTAGTTAAGCAAAACATGGGTGGTGACATGGGGCAAGCAAGGGGGGTTACATTCTAGCTCAGCAAGCTATAGGTGATTTCATGAAGCAAGTACAAGTTACAAGAAGCGAACAAAAGTGGTTACATGAGGCAGGCAAAAGCTGTTACATTCTTTCAGATAAGCATTCCATTCGAAGGCAGTTTGTGTGTGTGAATGTCTTGTGCTTTGTTCGTGATATCTGCACGTTGTCCTTGTGTGTGTATGTACTCTTCCGATGGACAATTCACCATTGTTCACAGTTTCTATGCCTACATGGTGCAGTTACTTTGTTCAGCTATTTGCTTATGTTACAATTTGTTGCAGTTTATTGCTAAACAGCTTTGTGCGGAGTTTCTCATGTCCTTGGCTCCTGTTTCATGTGAGAGCCATTGGCCTAGTCACACTGCAGGAGCCTGAACTAAACTTTTTCCCAACATCTCCTCTGTTTTTGTTTTAAAAGTAGGTTTCCTGCCCTGTGAGTTGGTGGTCCTCCGACCCCCTCCCATCCAGGGTAGGTGTTGATCTACATAATTGCATATTGACAGATTCTGACTCATCGTCAGAGTCTGGTGTGCAGAGGGATGCTTTCTCCACATCTTCTTCAGATGGTACTGGTTGGTAATGGTGACGTTCCAGTATCATGTTTTCCAAAGTACCTATTTTGCTTTGCACAAAGTTTTGTAAGCGAGATAAAATACAAGGACCAAATGTACATGCAAGGAGTAACAATACCAGTGGTCCTGCTATGGCACTTATCAGGGTGGTCAACCATGGAGAAAAATTAAACCAGGATTGGAACCACCCCTGTTCTTCCCTTTCTTTTTTTCTTTTATTCAGGCCCTCCCTGAGTTTGGTCATGGAGTCCTGTACTATGCCAGAGTGGTCTGCATAAAGGCAACATTCTTCTCCTAAGGCCACACATAACCCCCCTTCTTTTAGAAAAAGCAAATCAAGTCCCCTTCTGTTTTGTAAGACTACTTCAGAGAGGGAGGTTAAGGACTTTTGTAAGTGCGAGATAGAAGTTTCTATTCTCTCTAAATCTTCATCGATGGCTGCTCTAAGGTTGTGGTATTGAGTATACTGATGTGCGAAAGAAGCTACTCCAGTTCCAGCTCCTGTCAGGCCAAGTCCTACCAAAAGAGCTATTGTGAGAGTGGAGATAGGTTCTCGCTTGTGTCTTATGAGTGCAGACCCTGAGTAGGTGTTATAAACTACTTCCGCTGTGTGGATGTATATGCGTGGTATGACCTGGACAAGGATGCAAAAGCCTTTGGTGGTAATCACATGGCCGTGGGCACAGGCTGTAAGGCCTGTGGAGCAGGCCCACCATCCGTCTCTAGGTGGTATGTAAAAGAGTGTTGTGTTAATCGTGGTATGTGTGGTGTTGCAGTATTGTTCGTATTGCGTGGGTACCAGTCCAATGCAGGTTCCCTTACCTGACATTGACTGCAGTCTTTGTGAGCCATGTTTCCATCTGCATGTGTTGTCATCTGAGGAGGTGTTGTATGGAGAGACAAACCCTACAGCCTCATAATATGGGGGTTGAACATTATAACAAAACCAGCAGGCTGTAGTAAGGTTAGGATGGGTGCTATTTACCAAGTGATAGGTGGCAGTGACAATGTCCCAAAGAGGGTTCCCAGGGCGTCTCTGTGAAGGAGAGTAAGAATGATCAATAGGAGTAGGCGGATTTTTCTCAAAAGTACCGGTGGGTTGAGAGGGTGGCACCTTACGGTCAGTTAGTATATTGTTGGGGCCTATCGGTACCGGGGGTTCTATGGGGGTTTGTATTAGTTTTATGGTAAAAATGTTCCCTAGTTTATTGGTTTTATCATAAACACGACCTCCCCAAGTAATTCCAACCTGCCACCCCCCGTGCCTTTTTCCCTGAGTAGTGAAGGAAATCTTAACCGGATTACAGTTAAAGTGTACTCTTCTTAGGTCTTTTTCACATTTGACATTCTCACCAGTCCGTTTGAGTATAATAAAATCACCTGTGAGGGGGGGGGTCCCATGTTATTTCCCCCGTGGAGACACAGGCCCAGTGTGCGCAAAAATAGGCGCTTTCTCCCCCACACTTGTTCCGGTGTGCTGTGTCTTTCATATAGCCAGGGCAAACATAGAGGGACCACCGTTTGATCCATTGGTGGCTAGTGATGGTGGTGGCCCCCAGCATGATGCCAAAGTCAAAGTACAGGTCAGGAAACCAGGATCCCGGCACAGCTATGGACGAAGTGGAGTTCAGGATGTTTGCGTGTTTGTCCAATACTACCCACGTAAAATTCAGGGGCTGGTGAGGATTGTGGAGGGCAAGAAAGGCGTCAAGATGCTGTCTCTCTGTCAGTAGACAAAGTGTTGTTAGGAACATTGTTTTTAGGATCAGGCTTGGGATGATGTGGGTGAACATGGCGACCTGGAACTCACAAGGTGTTGTCTGGGAGTACAAAGTCACACATCAATGGTTGCAGGTCAGGAGACAGGGAGGCTGCCAGCAGAGATGGGCGGGGTGCTGGAGCAAAGTAGGGCCGGACGCAGCGACCAGGAACCCACAAGACTCTTTCAGGCAGTTGGATTGCTGCGTAGCCTCTCCCCCAAGTGATGAGATCAACGGGCCCTTTCCAGGTAGGATCAGGGAGTTGACGATACCAAACCTGTGGTCGGGGAAGAGAAAGGGAGGAGGAAGAAAAATGCCTCTCGGCTGCAGAGGTAGGTGGATTGCCTGTTAAGTTTAAAAAATTTAATGTATAAAGGCAAAGATTAAGAATGTCTTGCACTGCTGGGAGGCTAGGGGCAATTTTCCCTTGTGTCTGATTATATCTTTCCAGCGCATGTTTTAGCGTCTGGTGGGCGCGCTCAACCAAGGCTTGGCCTTGGGAGTTGTAGTTCCTTTGGGCATCCCAACGTTGCAAATGAACGAATACAGTGATTAATGACATGCTTAGTGGCTTCACCCCGTTGAGGGGTAGCAATGATGAAGCCAGAAAAGGTGTCAATGGAAACATGAAGATATTTCCATGGGGCAAATGGGGCATATTGTGTAACATCCATTTGCCAGATTTGGCAACACTCGGTTCCTCTGGGGTTTACCCCCATTGGGAGCGAGTGGGCCTGCTTGCTGCAAGTGGCACACTGCTGGAAAATAGCAGTTGCTTCTGCAGTGGTTTTTCCAAATTGGTTCACAAGCGCCATTTTATTTTGATGGAAATAAGCATGACTGTCCCAAGGAGAGACAGGAGAAAGAGACATGAAACAGGTAGCAGAGGCCGCAGCATCTGCAATGTATTTATGATGATGATGAGTAAATATTGTTGGAGCTGCACTAATGTGGTATCCTTCTCTAAAAAAAAATGTGAGGAAAAATGGGTGTTGAGTGAGAAGAAAGAAGATTGTGACCCAGATATGAAAAAGGTTCCAATTTGATCAAATTCCATTAAAAAGAAACAAATTTTCATGAAATAGGAAAAACATTTACAAATCTAAGCAAAACAATTCAGAGTCATTTCTTTTGGTTGATGGATGTATATGTCTAACTAAACAATTTAAAACTCAAAAATTTGCAAAAGAATTGCCCAACAATTACTGCCTCCTCTTTCGAGTAAAAAAAATAGCAAGCTGAAACTGCAAGAGTGGGCATTAAATTTCACATCCACCCCCCTTCCTCAACCCAGACTTCTAGGCAGAGGAAGAAGAGAAAAAAAATAGTTAAAACGAACAGCTGCCCCCCCTCTTCTTTCGTCTGTCTTTCGCTCTTAAAGCAATACAGCCAGCGAAAAACGAAAGAGTCAGGAGGGGGGGGGGGAAGAAAAAGAAACTTTACAAAAATCTCACCACCAAAAAAATTCACATGCATTTACCATAAATTCTTTTATACCTCCTCCATAAAACTTTTCACATGCAAACTCATGCCATTGCGTTCCCATTTTACAACAATAAAAACTACAGTTTTACTGTTCCTTTACACCAGCAAATCAACTCATTCACTTCCACTCCGCTTGCTTACACCATTTCACATACAAATATTTCAACTTACGTTTTCCATTTTTATTCAAGGCCTTTTTGTTTGTTGTTATCAAAGAGGGTTTAGACCCTTTTCCAAGTCTTGGAAATAACACAGAACAACACAGACAGACATATATACACAAATACCATTAAAACAACATTTATTTAGACATATGGCTTGTCCTGCAAGAAGCGAGAAAAATCATGAGATGATTCCAACCAAACATGTGGTTTTTATAGGGCCCTTTAACCATCTCTTATTTTTCTCACCATTCCAAGTCCAAGCGTAACGTTCTAGAAGTTAAACATATATAAAACAAAACACACACATCAACACAAAGCACCATCAGACATTGTCTGACAGGGTTAAACTTAACAGCCACTTGAAGTTTCAAGGCATCCCAATTGTTCCTCTAAAATTTGCCTTATGGGGGTGTACAATGGCTGTGGAGAAGCAAAAAAATTAGCCTCTCCAGGAGGAGCTGAAGGTCCAACTGGAGATGATTTAAGGGTGACAATTTTATCTGATCGTAAACAGGCAGGGGGGGAGGCAATTTGCAGTGCAATGGTATTAACCCTCCCCTCCCCTAAAAGATGATCAGCAGTGATGTTTTGTGGGAGGTTCCCGCGGGCCACTGCCGCACGTACCCCTTGCCGCCAAACGGACTCAAAGATTAGGAATTGCGAAGAAGAAAGAAGCATGGTAGCAATATTTTTCCAATCTTCCGGGATCAGTTCATAGCTGTTAGCCATGGAAGTAAGTAGACCCCTGGTATAGGGACTTTGAATCCCATACTCTGCCACCGCCTTTTTGAGATCTTTAACCATTTTAAAATCAAGGGGTAGATGACCTCGAATTTTTTGATTGGCGTTTTGCGGGTCATCTACAAGGCCAACAGGAAACATCTGCAAATCCTCTAAAGAAAGGTTTCCTGTCGCTATCGCTCTCTTCAGTCCAGCTGTAAGAGCAGACTGAGGCGAGGTCTCCGCGTCTCCACTTGGTGGAGGCGGAGGGGGGGCAGATGGCGGAGATGTTTCATTTGAAGAAACAATGTTGGAGCATTTGACCTGAGGACTTTTATGCTGCATAGAGTTGTCCTGATATGGAGGTGGAAGTGCAGTGTTGAGCGCCATGGCATCGCTCGAGTCCTTAATTGCTTTTTCATAAATTTTCAAACTGTCAACAATTACTTGACAAGTTAAAATCAAGTCATAGGAAGCTTTAGGAGGTTCATTTAAATATTTCAATATGCGCTTCCATTTTTTAGACGTGATGTCCCCTGAGGGAGGATAAGTGGGATATTTTCTCCAAATAAATTTCAACAATTTGACCAGATCATTCCCTGAAATTGAAGATAAGGGCTTGCCATGGTTCATAGAAATAATTTTTGCAGCCTTGACAAGGTCTCCAAGTTCTCGGAGGTGCGTAACCTGGCCCTTGGACAACCCTTTCCCCATACTCACTAAGTCTGACGACTGCGGAGCGCCTCACTGGCGATGGTATGGGGGCGTCGAGGCGAACAACTAGGACCAGAATCACGTCGGGGTCACCAGTTGTGGCTTTTCTCGCTGCCAGCGGGCTCACCATGAGAGGGTCCGGGCAGACCCGCGCCGGACGGAGTGAGAAATAAGACACAGAGTCAATTTCTCCTCGGGATGAAATGAGCCCAGAACAAATCCAGGCAATCTCTTTTATTAGTTAAGCAAAACATGGGTGGTGACATGGGGCAAGCAAGGGGGGTTACATTCTAGCTCAGCAAACTATAGGTGATTTCATGAAGCAAGTACAAGTTACAAGAAGCGAACAAAAGTGGTTACATGAAGCAGGCAAAAGGCTGTTACATTCTTTCAGATAAGCATTCCATTCGAAGGCAGTTTGTGTGTGTGAATGTCTTGTGCTTTGTTCGTGATATCTGCACGTTGTCCTTGTGTGTGTATGTACTCTTCCGATGGACAACTCACCATTGTTCACAGTTTCTATGCCTACGTGGTGCAGTTACTTTGTTCAGCTATTTGCTTATGTTACAATTTGTTGCAGTTTATTGCTAAACAGCTTTGTGCGGAGTTTCTCATGTCCTTGGCTCCTGTTTCATGTGAGAGCCATTGGCCTAGTCACACTGCAGGAGCCTGAACTAAACTTTTTCCCAACAGTGCTCTACATGGGGCTACCCTTGAAGAGCATTCAGAAGCTACAGCTGTGGCAGAGGGCAGAGTGGCCCATGTTATACCACCGCTTCGTGGACTGCACTGGTTGCTAGTCAGCTTCTAGGTGCAGTTGAAGTTGAAGGTTTAAAGCATGGTCTGGGTCCAGGCTACTTGAGGAACCGTCTCACCCTGATGGGAATGGCCCACACTACCCGCGTCAGCAGAGGAGAAATGCTGCGGGCCCAATTGGTCAAGGAATTCCAGATGGTGGGATCCAGGAGAAGGGGCTTGTCTGCCCCGGCTCCTGCCCTCTGGACCATTTCACCCCCTGAGAAGAGATTGGCTGCCACCCTCAGCCTGATGTCTTGGGGACCCAATGGAGGAGCTTCAGACTGGAGAGGGTTGATTAATTGAAACCTAATCCTGCGTCTCCACTCCCTGTGTGCCCGGCTCCCGCCTGTCCCCTCTGGTTTTAATGCTTTGTAATTGTGAATGATTTGATCTGCTGTGCACCAGGACCGTCGATTTTAATGTCTTTTCTTCTTTAATCTTCTATGATGTAAAGCCGCCCAGAGTGATTGGATACGAGATGGGCGGCAAATAAATTTTAAATAATAAATAACTAAATTCTAAATAAGTAAATACATATATTCCAAAAATAGCATTATTTTTTTTTGTGGGAGAGAAGATGGCTGTATCTCATAGCAAGTTGATAGTATTTGTGCAAGGATTTGAATGTTTGTGGGGAGTTCCCTGAGCGTGGTGGTTTTCTTGCAGATGTTTCATGACCGAACTAGGGAACATCATCAGTGCTGGGAGAGAAGGGGGTTGCAGAGAGGAGGAGGAGGAGGACTATGGGGTCCTTATAGTGCTCTCTGAGCTTGGTGATATTCTGGCAGACGTTTCATGATCCAACTAGGTAGCATAATCAGTGCTAGAAAGGAGTGAGGAGAAGGAGGAAACTGGGGTCCTTGGTGCTCTCTGAGCATGGCTGGCTGGGGAATTCTGGGAGTTGATGTCCATATCTTAAGGTTGCCAAGATTGGGTACCCCGGTATTGGCAGATTTCAGAGCAGACCAAAATGGTTTATCTAAGATGCCAGGAGCCGACTGGATTAATCCATAGTGATGCTGGCAAAGGTACCAGATCCAGATTTTCCTTTCTCTTGGTTGACTTCCTTTTGCTCCTCAGTAGAAAACGAGCATTCCTGCCAGTGCATCAGTCAATGTGAACACTTTTCATCCTGCATTATTAAAATTATTTTCACCCTGCATTATTAGAATCCATGAAAGGACAAAGAAGGATTCATTCAGAAGGGCTGAGCTGAGACTTCGTCTCCGTCTGGCGCCTTCCAGCCCATCCTGGTCACAAAGGATCCTGCCAGCTGGAATGCCAGTTATTATCATGGCCTAAAATGGGCAAGTTTGTTCCTGTGCCCCCCGAGGTTCTGAAATTGCTTGGGGTGGTGGGCTGCTCCTACCCGCCCCCCCCCCCCGATGATTGCAGATACAACCTATTTTTCTGCCATATGGAAGCAAAAACAGAATAACAGAGAGAGAATAACTTTGAAAGGCCACTAAACAAACTGGTAAGTTGAGGACTGCTTGTATTAGCCACCTAATTCCAATGGATTTTTGTGTGTGACCACACACACACACGCACACACACACACACAAACTATTTTAACCAACTAAGGGAACAGATAGACTATCATTATGTAATATTATCTATTTGAATCTATTAGCCAGCCAGGTGTGCATTGGATCCAAGTGTGCAATGCACCTCATAGATGCACACACAGTCACACATACACAGACAGAGAAACACTCCCTTGGCAGCATCGCCCACTCACTTCAGCGTTGGGTCTTCCGAAAAATATTTAGAAGTTGCCCCAAGGCTGCCAAATGGGAAACGGGTGTTGTGTGAAGGGTTGATTTGGGATCTCCTCCTCCTCCTCCTCCTCCTCTTCCTGGATCACCCCAGAAGGTGCTTCCTTCCATCCCAGGCCGTTCACACAACTAACTCTCTTTTGCTTTCAGGATCTGTTAGAACCGAACTTGGTCGCTCTCTTCCATGGTGGGTATTTCGGTTGTTTGGATTCATGAAGCTGTTCAGACGTGACAGCAATGCTGGCGCCCAGACCACCATCTACTGTGCCACCGAGGAGGGCATCGAGAGGCTGAGCGGGCGGTATTTCGTGGACTGCCACGCAAAAGTGCCCTGGCCACAGGCCCGTGATGACCACATGGCCACGAAGCTCTGGGAATTCAGCGAGAGGCTGCTGGGACTGACCACTTAAGTTGGGAAGGGACAGAGACAGAGTTTGGGGTAACCGAAAGTGGCTTCTGATTAAACAGGGGGATCGAACTGCAGGGAATCTAAAAACCACCCAGGGGTTGTGTTGTGGCTGAGACAAGCGTGCTGCCTGTATCCTGTGGATTGGATGTTTCGCTTGCTTGTGCGGCCGAATTTCTGGCATGGTGTGGACTGGTGCCGGTCCGTGGACAAGGCGTTGGAGACCCTTGTTTTAAATAAATAAAGAAACTCCGTCAAGTTGTCTGTCTCTCTTTTCCTCATCCTGGCTCTCTTTTTTTTGGCCTTGCAAAGGGCTTCTCCTTCCCGTCCCTTGAAAGGCTTCATTGCTTTACTAGCTAATGTCCTCAGGTGCTCAAGACACCTTTCATATGCGCTGTCTCTGACGTATTCTCGGCATCACTGGCATGACAAAGTCCCAAATAGCGCAGTCCTGGAATGTGCTGGAATCTCTAGCATGTATACATTATTGAAACAGCGATGCCTACGCTGGCTTGGGCATGTCGTGAGAATGGCTGATGGTCGGATTCCGAAAGATCTCCTGTATGGAGAACTAGTGCAGGGAAAGCGCCGCAGAGGGAGACCTGAGCTGCGATATAAGGATATCTGCAAGAGGGATCTGAAGGCCTTGGGAATGGATATTAACAGCTGGGAATCCTTGACCTCTGATCGTTCAGCCTGGAGGCTAAAGACGCAGCATGGCCTTCTCCAATTCAAAGAGACACTTGTGCGGCAGGCTGAGGCAAAGAGGCAGTCCCGGAACCAGCGAAATCTGGGGCTGGCGTCATGCTCTATGCCAATCAAGCAAAGACTTATAATCGGTAACTGCCACTTCCCGTGTTGTTTCAATGCTATATGCAAAGCTGGAGTGTCCTCTCCAGAGCACGAGGCCTGGGTAGATTGGTATGGAGGATAGGCTGTTACCCAGGCAGCAGATCCCCCCTCTCCACGTCGCTGAAATAGTCCAATGGAACGGCGAAGCTGATACGATTAGTTCCAGCTGCGTCGCAGGAGTTACCAGAACGTGATTATACACAGTCACGAACTGCTTCCAGGACTCCGGCTCCGTTTTTTTACCTCGAGGTTAACTCCTGAAGCCTTTTCCAATAGTAGATATAGCCACAAGGCAGTGGAGGTTTGAAATCGGAGTTTCCTTTCTCCTAGAAGATGGTTCTACCATTTTATCCGCCGTTGGGGCATAAAGCCGTCTTCAAAACCATTGGCCATCTTCTCCTGTAAGCCTGGAAAGGGGCCCTTACGAGGTGCTACCAGCCGGGCCAGCTGGACCAAGGTTTTTTAAGGAGGTATTACTCCTCCAACAGTTAAGTTTCCACTGTCCTTAAGTAGTTCTGAGATCAAAAGTTTATAATCCAATAGGCTCCCCAGACAACAAGAAGAGAGAAAAAAAAACAAAAAAACGTAAGGGGAAAAAAATGGGGAGAGGGGAAAAAGTTTATACTCCACTTCTATCTTCTGACTCCAGCTCTGACCAATTGTCCCAAAATTCAGAGTTGCCAATCTACCAAGGTTATAATCCAAAATGTCTTACTGTAGATAGTTCCTTGCCATTCAGTCTGTCTCTAAACAGTTTATAAAATTACAGGTCAAACAATATTTGTAATCCGAGGAAGCCAGATGGCTTCAAAACAGTTTGCAGTTTTAGTTGTAATCCATCCTGCAGAAAAGAGCCCAATTTTTTTTTCTCTTTTTCCAGCTGCAATCTACAAGGTTATGAATTTCTTCTTCTTCTTCTTCTTCTTCTTCTTCTTCTTCTGCCATATCCGTTATCGGACGTTGGCGATCATGTTGGCGATCATGTTTTTATCAGCATATATATAAAAGTTTTTTATTGAATACAAAGAAAAAAAAAGTTAAAAAAACATTGAACGTAGTGTATCATCTTTGACATATATCTTTGTCTGATCATTCCACATTTATACATATACTTTATACATTTCAGATAATTTTCCTCTACTTACATCCCTTCTAACGACTTCCTTTTTTTTCCCTTCCATTTGTAAAATTTATTCCAAATGAAATAGAATTCTGTTTCCTCTTGATTTTTTAATTCTTTAGTCATCTTATCCAGTTCTGTGCAATACACAATTTTCCTTATTAACGCATCTCCGCTAGGCACTTCAGTTGCCTTCCAGTTTTGGGCAAACAAAATTCTTGCCGCCGTTATCACATGTATAATTTTGAAGCCATGATGTTTTTCTTCTGCCTGGACCTCGTTTGCCTTCAATCTTTCCTTGGAGGATTAAATGGAGTATGCCGTATTTTTCTGGGTGTCGCATCACATGTCCGAAATATTCTAACTTTCGTTTTTTAATTGTTTTGATGATTTCCCTTGGCTTTCCCAGGCAGCTTATCACCTCCTCATTTCTGATCTTGTCAACCCAGCTTATACGTAACAGCCGCCTGTAAATCCACATTTCAAATGAAGTTCAGAAACATCAAAAGGTTTAATCCACAGGTCGGCAACCTGCGGCTCCGGAGCCGCATATGGCTCTTTGAGCCTTCCCCTGCGGCTCCCAGCCTCCTGTGCCATTTGCAGAGAGAGACAGAGACAGAGCTTGCTTCTCTCTCTCTCTCTCTCTCTCTGTGAGTGTGTGTGTGTGTTTGTGTGTGTTTGTGTGTGTAAAAAAGAGAGTAGCCTTACCCTGTTCCGAAGAGCCGACAAGCATACTGGGCGGGGCTTCTCCCTTTGCTGCGTCTCTGCAGGAAGCAGGAAGGGCAGGAGAGAGCTAGCTAGCCCAGCTATGCTGACTCAGGAATTCTGGGAGTTGAAGTCCATGAGTCATAAAAGAGCTGAGGTTGCCTACCCCTGAGCTTGTTGCAGAACAGCTTGAAGCCAGCTTGCCAGGTGAGCAGAAGATCGGAGAGAGGGAGAGACGGGGGGCGGGGGAAGAGAGACAGAGAGAGAGACCCTTTTGACATCTAAAATGAAGATAACACTGCATATATCCTTTTTTACCTTTATTTTATATGTGTGTGTATATGTGTGTATATATGTGTGTGTATATATGTGTGTCTGTGTATATATATATGTGTGTGTGTGTATATATATATGTGTGTATGTGTGTGTGTATATATATGTGTGTGTGTATATATATATACACATACACATATGTGTCTTTAATAATTTTAAATATTGGAATCCCAGGTATGCACATTTAAAGTCAATTAAATAAAATAATGAACTCCAGGATATTAGAAAAAGGCTTCTTTATTGCTGAGCTTTCGTTAACAACCTGTTAACATCATCAGAGCAAAGGGCTAAATGGCAGGGGAGCATGTGCATAAGTTCACATAACAGTTGGAAAACGGTTACATTGTGGCATGTGCACATAGCGTGCTTAGGAAGCTCGTTTAGAAAAAATCACGTTGACAATAGCAGGTATACAGCAGTAAGCCTCCCGACAAGATTTAAAAGTCGCGCTTGTCAGCTGTTAGGCGCGCAAGCCGGATGGTGCCTGTCAGCTGTTCGGCGCGAGGTTAACAGGGGGCCGCGCAAAGTCTTGTGCCGGCTGGATTCTTTCAGTGGAGAGCAGCTTGGATGTTCGTCTTGCTCTCTCACGTGCAGGTGTTGTGGGACTGGATCTGTCAGATGTTTGGCGCGTAAGTCGGATCGCTCTCATCAGCTGTTCGGCGCTGTACTATCATACACCGCATCGATAGTAGTGAAAACATCAAAAACACCATCAGACAACGAGTATCAGGACTACTCATCAGTCACAGAACACACCACACATTACCAAAATCTGAGAGCAGAGCCTTGGAAGATTTAAGAAAAGATGAATCCATCATCATCCTCCCAGCCGATAAAGGTAGATCTACAGTGATTTTAAATAAACATGAATATGACCACAAAATCCTTGACCTACTTGGTGACACAACCGCATACCACGTCACCAACAAAGATCCTATGACATCACTCACCAACAGACTCAACAACACTTTAAACAGACTAAAGAGACAGAACAAAATAAAGGAGGAAGACCACAGATCCATCCGACCCAGGGATACGGCCATGGCGCGCATATATGGACTCCCAAAAATCCACACAAGGTAGGAGTCCCTTTAAGACCTATCGTGTCTTTCAGAGGTACACCCACTTATGGCCTAGCAAAGTGGTTAAGCCTAAAACTTAAACACCTGACCAGCGACTCTCTAACCATGGTTAAATCCCCAGAAGATTTTTTGATGAGATTACGTCCATTAAAGGTTAAGGATGATGAGATCATGATCTCATTCGATGTGTTATCCCTTTTCACATCTATCCCCCAAGACCTAACCGCCTCTGTTTTTAGAAAACTTTTACAGAAAGGAGAATTTCAACAACCCAATTCTCTCAACACGGAGGACTACATACAACTACTGGGTTTCTGCCTTAAAACCTATTTTACTTATAAAGACACCATATATGAGCAAGTAAAAGGCACACCCATGGGGTCTCCTATCTCAAACATTATAGCTGAAGTTGTATTACAAGATCTAGAACATGTTGTGATGACTGACTATCAACCCAGCTTTTGGGTTAGATACGTCGATGACACTTTTGCGGTCATTAAGCGGTGTGACACTACCAGATTCTTACATAAACTAAATTCGTTCCATCCAGACATTCAATTTACAGCAGAAGAAGAGAGCAACAACTCCTTACCCTTCCTGGATGTGTTAGTCCATCGCCTCCCAGATGGAAATTTATCAACCTCCATATATCGTAAAACCACCCACACAGATAGAATCCTTCACTACTTAAGCAATCATCCCACATCACACAAAGTCAGCTGTATAAGAACATTATTCAAAAGAATCAAGACCCACTGCAGCACAGAAACAGCAAAATCTAAAGAGAAAGCCCACCTACTTCGCATATGTAAACAGAATGATTACCCACTAAGTTTCATTAGGCGTTGCTGCAAGGATAGGACACCACACTCAATCCACAATTCTCCAGCTACTACGACTTGGGCAACAATCCCGTATATCAATGGAGTCTCAGAAGCCACTGCCAGGATTCTTGCCCCATATAACATCAACATCGCACACAAACCCAACCAAACATTACGCTCCAAACTGATGCGGCCCAAAGAACCATTACCAACCAGTGATTTATCCTCCATCATATACAAAATTGAATGCAATACATGCCAATGTAACTACATTGGAGAAACATCAAAAAGACTTAAAACAAGAATACATGAGCATATTTTAGCAATAAAAAGGCAGGAACAACGCTCCCAAGTCTGGACTCATATATCCGAACATGGCCACACTTTCAACTTTAAAGAGGCAAAAGTCATAGCTCAAGATTCCACCAAAGGCGGCCGTCTTTTAAAAGAAGCTTGGTTTTCAGACTGCCATTCCATCAACAGACACATTGACCTATTACCCCCTTACCAAACCCTAAAAAGTCACTTACAGCAACACAAAACACCCAAACACTTCAACTCAACCAACAACAACACAATAACACCACCTCAACCACATGCCAAACCCCTAACCAACATAACAGGCATCCTTTCTTCAACACAACCCTTTTCATCTAATCCAAATAAAGAACACAACTCTAACACAACCATGACAACTTGCACAACCAACACAACACATCCTGACACTTTCACACACAGAAGCAACAACACTACTGACCACAGCATCCACGACACAAACATCCAAAACATAAATCCAATCTCACAAAACACTCACACACAACAAAACATACACACACAAGACCTGAATAGAAGCAAAATATTAAGACCTAGACCAGAATTGACACCTGCAATAAAACAAGCTGTTACAACCCAATTCCAAAATTCTGCAAAACCACCCACAACAGACAAACACAACAAACAACCACACACAAACATTCCAATTGATTATACACAACAACACACACACATGCAGCAACCTTACTCTGGAAAAACTGCAAAATCCAAAAGAGTGACTCCTATAACAGTAACGATTCCACAACGTTCCCAAAAAAGGGGGGGGGAATAAGGACAAGCAAACTACTTACATGCCCTACGAGGGCATCTACTTTCTCTCCCTGCAGATCCGGTCCCACAGCACCTGCACGTGAGAGGGCAAGACGAACATCAAAACTGCTCTCTACAGAAGGAATCCAGCCGGCACAAGACCTCACGCAACGCCCCGAAAAACCTCGCGCCGAACAGCTGATGAGAGCGATCCGACTTACGCGCCAAACATCTGACAGATCCAGTCCCACAACACCTGCACGTGAGAGGGCAAGACGAACATCCAAGCTGCTCTCCACTGAAAGAATCCAGCCGGCACAAGACTTCGCGCGGCCCCGTTAACCTCGCGCCGAACAGCTGACAGGCACGATCCGGCTTGCGCGCCTAACAGCTGACAAGCGCGACTTTTAAATCTTGTCGGGAGGCTTACTGCTGTATACCTGCTATTGTCAACGTGATTTTTTCTAAACGAGCTTCCTAAGCACGCTATGTGCACATGCCACAATGTAACCGTTTTCCAACTGTTATGTGAACTTATGCACATGCTCCCCTGCCATTTAGCCCTTTGCTCTGATGATGTTAACAGGTTGTTAACGAAAGCTCAGCAATAAAGAAGCCTTTTTCTAATATCCTGGAGTTCATTATTTTATTTAATTGACTTTAAACATACACATATATATATATAAACACACATACACACATATATACACACACATACATATACATACACACACACATATTTATAAACACACACACACACACACACACACACACACACACACATACATATATATATATATATATACCTATAATAAAGGCAAAAAAGGATATATGCAGTGTTATCTTCATTTTAGATATCAAAAGAGTTTTGCGGCTCCCAGTGTTTTGTTTCTGGTGGGAAACGGGTCCAAGTGGCTCTTTGAGTGTTTTGGGTTGCCAACCCCTGGGTTTAATCTATTATCTATGTCTGGACTTCAGGCCAAGTTTCCTCACTCCAGACAAAATATAAATAGAGCTTGGTATAGTTCTTTTTTTCACCACTAGATGTCATTAGATATCCGTTTTGTAATTTTCCAACCCAAAAAGTTTTTTTTTCCTCTTAAGTTTTGCTCTGATACTCTCCAAGAAAGGTTAAAAAAAAGATAACTCCCCAAACTTTTTTCTTTCTATCATGTCCAAAATTAATTTTATACTCTATTTCCCCCCAAGAAAGCTTAAACCGCCTCTTTGATTCTGGGAGAGGGGGTGAAAAAAGGAAAAAACCCTCCCTTTAGTTCTGGGAGTTTCCTTGCTTTCAGATCTTTTTTTTCCCAAGAACAGGTTTTAAAATTGTAGAGGAAGGAAAATAATCTCACTCATGTTGCTTGTGCTTGTTAAATACCGTTTTCTTTCTCCGGAGGTCAGCAGCTTCCGACTGGCTGCATGGATACAGCCAGTCTTTCTCCTGTTGGTTCTGAGGACTTCCTTGGATCAAGCAGGTTGACCGCCATCTCCCTGTGATGTACAAGGGTCCCTCTTGTTTCATCGCCTCTCCGGGGTGACTTCAGGCCCTTTTTGGGCCCCCAGATGGAAGAAATTGGGCGCGGCAGGCAGAGCCCTGCTTCCCTGCATCCATATCACCACGATGTCAAAACTGGAAGCTGGGACACGATTTTCTATTGCTAAGCAAGGCAGTTGTGAAGTGCATTGTGCCTAATTTTATGACCTTTCTGCCACGGTTAAGTGTTAAGTGTATCACATGGTCATTAAGTAAATCCAGCTTCCCACCCCCATTGACTTGCCCTGTCAGAAAACAGATCCAGGAAATTACAGCCCAGTTAGCCTGACATGAACACCTGGAAAGATCTAGGAAAAGATGATCAAGCAACAAATCTGTAAATGCCTAGAAGCAAACAAGGTCATAACCAGAAGCAACATGGCTTCGTTGAAAACAGATCATGCCAAATGAATTATTTCATTCTTCGACAAGGTGACCAAATCAGTAGATCAGAGAAATGGTGTGGACATAATATACTTAGGTTTCAGTCAAGCACTTGATAGAGTAAACCACAACCTACTTCTTGGCAAGCTAGTAAAATGTGGGATTGGCAGCACCACCAACAGGTGAGTTTGTAACTGGCTGACAAGAACTACTCAACGAGTAGTCTTCAATGGTACCACATCTACATGGAGGGAAATGACCAATGAGGTACCCTGAGGTGCTGTTTTAGGCCCAGGACTCTTCAAAACCTTCATAAACAATCTAGACGAGGGAATTGAAGGGGAACTCCTTGAATTTACAGATGACACTAAGCTGGCAGGACTAGCCAACAGCCCAGAAGACAAGCTCAAGATCCAAAAAGCTCTTGACTTGAACACTGGGCCCTATGTAACAAAATGAAATTCAATGGTTGAAAAAGTAAGGTTCTACATTTAGGCAAGAAAAACCAAATGCACAGGATAGAATAAGTGGTACTTGGCTTAATGTCAGTAACTATGAGAGGGATCTCGGAGTCGTAGTGGACAATCACTTAAATGTGAGCCAGCCGTGTGCGGCAGCAACCAAAGAAGCCAATGCAGTCCTAGGATAGAATCAAGATCACGTGAAGTGTTAATACCGCTTTATAAGGCCTTGGTAAGTCCACACTTGTAATATTGCATCCACTTTTGATCGCCACAATATGAAAAAGATGTTGAGAGACCCTGGAGAGAGTCAGAGAAGAGCAACAAAGATAATCAGGACTGGAGGCTAAAACATACGAAGAACAGTTGTAGAAATTGGGTATGGCAAGTCTAATGAAGAGACAGACTAGGGGTGACATGATGGCAGTGTTCCAATATTTGAGGGGCTCCTACAGAGAAGAGGGGGCAAACTATTTCCCAAAGCATGAAAGAATGGAAACTAATTAAGGCAACAAGCAACCAATGGATTGGCTTGCCTTCAGAAGTTGTGGGTGCTCCATCACTGGAGGCTTTCAAAAAGACACTGGACAACCATGTCTCTGAAATGGTATGGAATCTCCTGCTTGGACAGGGGGTTGGACTAGAAGACCTCCAAGATCCCCCACTGTGGAAGTCTCTGCGTGGAAAAGTAGACACCAAAGCCCTAAGCTCCTTTGCAGGAATTTCACCCACTCACTGATGTAGATATGTGGATTATAGGTGAGTCAAGATTAAAACACAGAACGTGAAAGTCTTCACCAAACCCATCAACACAGGAACATTATGTTCTGCCAAGAGGATGAGAAGGAAAACCTAGCCTGACCTAAAGTGACAGTACACAAGAAAGGCGGAAGCCTTCCTTAGCAGCACGGAGGTCGTCCTTGACCTACGAGCACAACAGAGCCCAATGTTGCTGCTGCTGAGTAAGAAAGTTGCTAAGTGAGTTTTGCCCCACTTTACAACCTTTCTTGTCACAGTTGTTAAGTGAATCATTGCAGTTGTTCAGTTAGTCACACCGTTGTGAAGTGAATCTGGCTTCTCCATTGACTTTGCTTGTCAGAAGGTCTCAAGAGAGGATCCCATGACCCCGGGACACTGTGACCGTCATAAATATAGACTGCCAGACGTTTGAATTTCGATCACGTGACCATGGGGATGCTGCAACGGTCGAAAGTGTGAGGACCGGTCGTAAATCACTTTTTTCGGGTGGCATTGTAATTCCGAATGCTTGTAAGTCAAGGAGGTGAGCAGACATAGGTAGAAGGTGAGTAAACCAGGATCAGCCTTTGAAGCCGCACCCGATCCCGATTCTTCTCAGGATTCCTTCTGCTCCTTTTCCAGGAAAGCGGGAACTCGGAGGTGATCCTGATGATCCTGGATCTGGCCAACCTCAACTCCGTGCGAGCTTTTGCGCAGACCTTCTTAAAATCGGAGCCCCGTCTGGACATCCTCATCAACAATGCCGGTGGGTCCAGAGCAGACCCCCCCTCGGGGTATCTGGGCGAGGAAGTGGGAATATTGTGGGGGTATCCAGGATTTGTCTTCGGGGGTTTGGCCGTAACTTCAGAAGCAGCTCTCTCCTATTTGTAGTTGTTTATTTTTCGTATACTGCCTTTACAGATAATCCCCGAGTTATGAACGTTCCGTTAGTGAACATTTGAAGTTACACAATAAGCGCCTCCTAGTGTTTACGAATAAGTCCCGAAATTACGAATGTTGCAGCACCACAGCAGTCGTTCGCCCTTACGAACGATCGCAGAGGCAGTGCAACATTCACCTTGGCTATTCCCTCCCCCACCCCCATCCCGGGTTTCTACAGGCACTGAGCCTGTGGCTACTCACCTTGCCTGGCTGAAGAATTCTGGGAGTTGAAGTCCACAAGTCATAAAAGGGCTACGTTTGAAGACCCCTGATCTAGAGAGTCTTCACTTTCTTGCCTGTTTCGATGCTTCAGGCCTTCAGTGCATTCACAGAGAATGGAGGCCTAAAGTACCGCAAGACCAGGCGAGATCAGTAGCTCAAGAGCTCAAGGTACTTTAGGTCTCTGTTCTCTGCAAACGGAGACCTGGATGAGATTTGCAGCAAAAGGCTTTGCAAATGGTTGTAAGGGCTGAAACACCGAAGCCTTCCCTCCACTTGCAAAGTCTTTTGTCATCTTTGCAAAAGGCCTCTGCCGCTGAGAATGGAGCCCCGGGTTGATGCACGCATCGCCTCCTGCCTTTGTTCTTGACTCTGCTGGTGAAAATGGAGGCTGGGGCGACGCGCATGTCAACCCGGGGCTCTGTTCTTGGTGGCAGAGGCCTTGAGGAGACCTTTGCTGCTGTGAATGGAGGGCTGGGACAACGCACACATCGGCCCAGGGCTTCATTTTCGACAGCACAGGCCTCAAGCCCCCTCCGGGGGCTCCATTCTCGGTGGCAAAGGGCTCCTCTGCAAGAGTCTTTTTCATTTTGGTGGCCTGGCTCAAAAACTCCTCAATAGGTTGCATGTTGAAATAGTCCTCGTATCATGGCTGTTATATATTGATGTAAATTACTTGGAATCAGTTATAAATAAGTAACTGCTGTGTCCGTTTAAACTCCAGACTGCCTGTCTGCAGAATTGTACGTTTGTGTTTTGGGGCGGGAATAACTGCTTTAATTCCACTGGCCGCTGCCTATCGGCGGTCCATAGAAATAGAAGTTAAGCGGCTGTTAGGGTTGCTTCTGTGTTAACCAATAAACGTGTTGTTATTTTCACCTTTCGCCTCCTCAATGCCTCAAAGATCCCAGAACATAACAGTGGCGACGAAGGTGGGATGTGCTGCTAAGAAGAAAGAGCTAAGTCACTAAAGGGGTAAGGCCAGGCATCAGCGCCCTGGTTGGAACCGCGTTCCCCCCTTCTGCCTGCCAGTACGCAAATGCTGGAGGTAGCGCCTTCCTAAGGGACCCGTCCCTGGGAAACCCACAGAAGCCTTAGCAGCACAAGGCATTGAGAGGTCAGTAACCGCTAACCATGGCCAAGGTCGGCAGGCTGTCAGAGTTCGACGTGTCACACCCTGAGAGGTGGAGCTCGTACATTTCACGAGTCGAGAACTATCTAAGAGTGAACCAAGTTAGCGAAGATGGTTTAAAGGCTGCAACGCTACTTTGCGTGTGTGGCCAGGCAACGTTCGATATAGCCGAAAACTTGGTCGCTCCAGCTACACTAGAGTCGGTCGCCTACCTCGAGCTCAAGAAAAAGCTCAAGGAGCATTTCGAGCCTAAGCTCTCCGTCATTGCATGGAGACATGCATTCGAACAAAGAGAGCAGCAACCAGGAGAGTCAGCTGCCGAATTTGTGGCCGCGCTTTGACAGGCGTCCAGCCTCTGCAACTTCACAGACCTAGAAGAGAGGCTTAGAGACCGTCTGGTATGCGCTTTACAGAACAGGGACCTTCAGCAGAATTTATTTGCGAAGGAGACCTTGATGTTTCAGTACGCTCTGAAAGAGGTAATGGCAGAAGAAGCTGCCGGCGGAGCTGTCAAAGCCTTACGGCCACACAAGAATATTCCCAGCCCAGCAACTGTCCACCAGGAGGATGTGGAAAGAGCTGATGACCCAGATGGGGACAAGGAGATTGACCAGCTGCAGAAGCTACCAGAAAGAGGGTGGCGGTCATTTGACAAGGCAGTGCCCTTCCCTAGCTGTGTGGGCTGTGGTGGCAGACATTGGTGCTCGGAGTGTAGATTCTGTACGGCAGTGTGCCGAGCATGTGGCAAACAAGGCCACATCGCCAGCATCTGTAAAGGTCGCCAGAGAGACTCTTTACAAAAAGAATTTCCCAGGAAAAGTACAGGGCCCCCGGGGCAAAACAGTTGGATTTTGCTCCAGCAGAAGGAGCATCCTTAGAACAGGAGCCCATCGCCCCCTTAAAGAAAAACTTAGGCTTAAAGTCAAGCTTCAAGGAATTCCATGGAATTGGACACCAGGTCAGCCCTGTCCATAGTTTCTCAAAGAACATTTAACCACATCTGCAGTCATAGCGGCAAAAGAGTCAAACTCAAGCCGTCCAATTTAGTGTTGACTGGTTTGATGCCCTGGGCATCCACGTGACTGGCATAAATAAAATGCAAGCAGCGGACCTGACGACTGTTTGCCAGGAATATGCTGATGCCTTCAGCCCTAGCTTAGGCAAGTACAAGGGAGCTCCAATTGCCCTTCACCTTGATCCAACCGTAACCCCAATCAGGATCAAGCCTCACAGAGTGCCTTTTGCTCTCAAACCAAAAATCGATGCAGAGCTGGACAAGCTGGTGCAACAAGGTGTGTTGCAGCCAGTAGATAGCAGTTTGTGGGAAACTCCCATAGTCACACCACTTAAATCCAATGGTGAGGTGCACATATGCGCAGATTATAAGTGCACTATAAATAAGGCACTTCAACAGCATGCATATCCAGTACCTGTAGTCAGCCATATCTTGGCATCATTGCAGGGAGGTTGCGTATTTGCCTAATTGGATTTGGCACAGGCGTACCGACAGCTGCCCATGGACGATGCCACGGCAGAGGCTCAAACTATAGTAACCCACAGGGGAACATTCAGGGTTCGTTGCCTGCAGTTTGGGGTCAGTGTGGCCCCAGGTCTTTTCCAGAGTGTGATGGAGCACACGCTAAAAAACATCCCAGGGGTGTGCCCTTATTTCGACGACGTCCTCATAGCTGGGGAGTCAGTAGAAATATTGGCAGAACGGCTCAAAGCCGTCCTTCAGCGTTTCCGCGAAGTGGGGCTGAAGCTTAAGAGGGACAAATGCCAAATAGGTGTGGACTCAACAGAGTTCCTCGGTTTTTGCATAGATGCTGCAGGCATTCACCCCGCTGAATCTAAGCTCCAAGCTATTCAGCAGGCCCCCAGACCAAAGTCAAAGGAGGAGCTACAGGCATTTTTGGGGCTACTCAATTTCTACCATGCATTCCTGCCTCATAAGGCAGCATTGGCAGAGCCCTTACACAGGCTCTTGGACAAGAAGGCTCCTTGGCAGTGGACGAGTGCCCACGAGAACAGTTTCAAGGCAGTCAAATCACTTCTGTCTTCGCACTCCGTGCTTGCACATTTTAATGAAAAGCTGCCTATCAGCATTGCATGTGATGCATCTCCGTATGGAATAGGAGCTGTGTTGAGCCATTTAATGGCCGACGGGAGGCAAGCTCCCATAGCTTATTATTCAAGGACACTGTCACCGGCGAAATGCAACTACACCCAAATAGATAAAGAGGCACTGGCCATCGTGGCCGGCATCAAAAAATTCCACGATTTCCTTTATGGTCGTCCATTTACAGTCTTCACCGACCATAAGCCACTACTGGGTCTGTTCATGACAGACAAACAAACCCCTCAGATCCTATCTCCAAGGATGCTGAGATGGTCCATCTTTCTCGCCGCTTATAGTTACAGTCTAATTCACAAACCGGGCAGGGAAATGGGCCACGCTGACGTGCTCAGCAGACTGCCCCTGCCAAACTCAGAGCCAGACCCCGCACCTGCTGCACGCATCCTGGCAATCCAGGACTTGCCAGAGTCTCCCCTTCACGCTGGGGATGTGGCTGCTGAGACAGCCTCTGACAAAACACTCAGCCGCATTTTGAACTGGGTGCTCAGGGGGTGGCCAGAAGCTAATCTGGGGGCAGACTTTCACAGTTTCAGTAGAAGAAAGGATGAGCTGTCAGCTCACAAAGGCTGCATTCTTTGGAGAAGTTGGGTCATAGTTCCAAACTCCTTGAGGACTAGAGTCTTAGAATCTCTGCATGAGGGACATCCTGGAATAGTCAGGATGAAGGCACTCACGAGAAGCTACCTGTGGTGGCCAGGGTTGGATAAGGATATTGAGGTCCAAGTACAAAGTTGCCACGTTTGCCAGCAATCCAGACCCAAAATGCCTCAAGCCCCAGTACATCGCTGGGAAACCACGCAAACCCCATGGTCCAGAATTCACATAGACTTTGCGGGACCTTTTCAGGGACAACTGTTCCTCATTGTCATGGACAGTCACTCTAAGTGGTTAGAGGTCGCACCTGTCCCTACTATGACTACTGCCAGGACCATCCAGGAACTGTGCAGAATCTTTGCCACACACGGGTTACCCGACGTAATTGTTTCTGACAATGGGGCTCAATTTACCGCTGCAGAATTTCAGTCCTTTTTGAGGGCTAACATGATCAGGCACGCCACATCAGCCCCCTTTCACCCGGCTTCGAATGGCCAAGCGGAACGTATGGTTTGAATGACCAAAGAGTCACTAAAGAGAATCGTGACCGGCAATTGGCAGCATCATCTGGCAGACTTTTTACTTTGCCAATGCTCGACACCCTGAACTTCTACGGGCAGAAGCCCAGCAGAATTCAGATGAGGGCAGCGTTTAACCACCAAGTTGGACCGTCTGCATCCTGACTGAGTTGCCTCAGACACAGCACAGCCAAAGCCCCCTCGGAACTTGCAAGTAAGCGACCGGGTTTGGGCACGAAATTATGGTCAAGGGGCACCGTGGGTGGTAGCTGTGGTTTGTAAGGTGTCAGGACCACTCTCTTATGAAGTGGTCCTGGAAGATGGTCGGGTGCTATGCCGGCACATCGACCAATTGCACTGGAGGCTAGCAAACCAGTCGCTGGCTCACAACATGGTTGAGAGTCAACACCAGGAACAGCATGACAGCGGCCTTGCATCGGAGTCTCAAAGTGCTGGCGAGACTCCCAGTGGTGGGAAGCGAGTCACCCCTGAGCACAGAGACTGCACCCACTGAGCGAAACCGGCAAACAGCCCCAATTTCCAGCTCAGCAGAAACTGCTCCACCAATGGACATTGGCGCAGGTCTATTCGGCCAGACCAGCCAAAAAGACATGGGTCTACCCGTAGCGAACAGGTCCCAGAGTCCCGGTCCACCCAGCCAGGCAAGGGAGCCGGTAGATTGGGAACCTCCAGCAGTTCCGAGATGTTCGGAACGGTCGCGGAAGCCACCAAAGTATTTGCAGGACTATGTTCAATATTTGAAATTGTGAACTATCTAGGGGGAAAGGGTGTTATGTATTGATGTAAATTACTTGGAATCAGTTATAAATAAGTAACTGCTGTGTCTGTTTAAACTCCAGACTGCCTGTCTGCAGAATTGTAAGTTTGTGTTTTTGGGCGAGAATAACTGCTTTAATTTCATTGGCCGCCGCTTATCGGCGGTCCGTATAAATAGAAGTTAAACGGCTGTTAGGGTTGCTTCTGTGTTAACCAATAAATGTTATTTTTACCTTTCGCCTCCTCAATGCCTCAAAGATCCCAGAACATAACAATGGCCGCATAATTGGGACATGAATTTCCACTGTTAAGCAAGGCAATTGTGAATTGAATTGTGCCTAATTTTGTCCCAGGGTTAAGTGTTAAGTGTATCACACCTGGATCTAGGAAAAGACAAAGAACAAATCTGTAAACGCGTAGAAGCAAACAAGGTCGTAAACAGATGCTGGAAAAATTAATAAAAAAACAGATCTGTGAACATCTAGAAACAAATAAAGTTATAGCCAGCATGGGTTTGTTAAAAACAGATCATGCCAAACCAATCTTATTTCATTCTTTGACAAAGTGACTAAATTAGTAGACCAGTGAAATGTTGTGGACATAGTATTCTTAGACTTTAGCAAGGCATTCGGCAAAGTAGACCACAATCTACTTCTTGGTAAGCTAGAAACATGTGGGATAGACAGCATTACCACCAGATGGATTTGTAATTGGCTGACAAACTGTACTCAATGAGTAGTCCTCAATGGTACTACATCTACATGGAGGGTTAGGGTACCACAATGTTCTGTTTTAGGCCCAGGACTATTCAATACCTTCATAAATGACTAAGATGAGGGAATTGAAGGGGAACTCCTCAAATTTGCAGACGACAACCAAGCTGGCAGGACTAGCCAACACCCCAGAAGACAAGCTCAGGATCCAAAAAGATCTTGGCAAACTTGAACTCTGGGCCCTATGTAACAAAATGAAATTCAATGGTTGAAAAAAGTAAGGTTCTACATTTAGGCAAGAAAGCAATAATAGAATAAGTGGTACTTGGCTTAATGTCAGTAACTGTGAGAGGGAATAGTGGACAATCACTTAAATGTGAGCCAGCCGTGTGCAGCAGCAGCCAAAAAAGCCAACACAGTGCTACGCTGCATTAACAGAGGGATAGAATCAAGATCCCGTGAAGTGTTAGTACCGCTTTACAAGGCCTTAGTAAGTCCACACCTAGAATACTGCAACCAGTTTTGGTCACCACGATGTAAAAAAGATGTTGAGACTCTAGAAAGAGTGCAGAGAAGAGCAACAAAGATGATTAGGGGGCTGGCGGCTAAAACATACGAAGAACAGTTGCAGGAATTGGGTATGTCTAATTTCATGAAAAAAGGACTAGGGTGACATGATAGCAGTGTTCCAATATTTAAGGGGGTCCTACAAAGATGAGGGGGTAAACTATTTTCCAGAGCACCAAAGGCAAGATAAGAAACAATGGATGGAAACTAACCAAGGAGAGAAGCAACCTAGAACTAAGGAGAAATTTCAAGACAATGAGAACAATTAACCAGTGGAACAACCTGCCTTCAGAAGTTGTGGGTGCTTCAACACTGGAGGTTTCTAAGAAGAGACTGGACAACCATTTCTCTGAAATGGTATGGAATCTCCTGCTTGGGCAGGGGGTTGGACTAGAAGACCTCCAAGATCCCTTCCAAGTCTGTTATTGTGTTATAGACGCTTGGTGATTCTACGGGCCACGTCTCTCCACGTCTTCCAATCTTACACTACTTCTTTGAGTTGTTCTATGCTCTGGCCGGTGTCAGCTTTGATGGTGTCCAGTCACCGTGTTCTTTCATGGCCTGGTTTCCTTTTACCACTGACTCTTCCAGGCATAATTGTTTCTCCACTGAATTCCCCCGTGTGACACGGCCACAAGCAGTGAGACACGGTTTGGGGGATTTTGCCTTCCAGTGACATGTCTGGTGTCATGTGCTCCAGCACTTGCTTGTTGGTCACCTTTGCTGTCCAAGGGATGCGCAGGAGCCTAAAAATAATAATAATAATAATAATAATAATAATAATAATAATAATAATAATAATAATAATAATAATAATAATAATAATAATAATAATAATAATAATAATAATAATAATAATAATAATAATAATAATAGTAATAGTAATAGTAATAGTAATAATAATAATAAAGTTGGAAGGGACCTTGGAGGTCATCTATTCCAGCCCCCTGCTCAGGCAGGAAACTCTATACCATTTCAGACAGCATAGCTCAGACGGTTTCCTACCTGTCTTGCTTTCTTTAAAGTCCAACTTTCACAATCATAGGTAGCTACGGTTTGTATTTGAAATAGCTCACCTGACTATACAACGAAGGTTTCGACAGACAAAAACATGGCTGCACCGTGGACTCTCCTGTGTTCCCGATCGTGGCCGTCTCTCTGTGGAAAAGTAGACACCAAAGCCCTAAGCTCCTTTGCAGGAATTTCACCCACTCACTGAGATGTGGATTGTAGGCGAGTCAAGATTAAAACACAGAACATGAAAGTCTTCACCAAGCCCATCAACACAGGAACATTATGTTCTGCCAGGAGGATGAGAAGGAAAACCTAGCCTGACCTAAAAACCTGACCTAAAACCCTAACCTGGCAGTACACAAGGAAGGCAGGTCATGCCAAACCAATCTTATTCATTCTTCGATAAAGTGACTAAACTAGTAGGCCAGCGAAACGCAGTCGACATAGTAAACTTATATTTCAGTAAGGCACTTGACAAAGTAGACCACAATCTACTCCTTGGTAAACTAGGAAAAGGTGGGATAGGCAACATCACCAGCAGATGGATCTGTAGCTGGCTGACAAACCGTACTCAACGAGTAGTCCTCAATGGCACTACATCCACATGGAGAGAAGTAAGCAGTGGGGAACCACAAGGTTCCGTCTTAGGCCCAGTACTCTTCAATATCTTCATCAATGACTTAGATGAGGGAATTGAAGGGGAACTCATCCCATTTGCAGACGACACCAAACTGTCAGGAGTAGCCAACACCCCAGAAGACAAACTCAGGATCCAAAAAGATCTTGACAAACTTGAACAACGGGCCCTATCCAACAAAATGAGTCAAAGTCTTACGCTTAGGCAGGAAAAACCAAAGGCACGAATACAGATTGAGCAAGACCTGGCTTAAAAACAGGAACTGTGAGAGGGACCTTGGAGTCCTAGTGGACGATCACTTGACCATGAGCCAGCAGTGTGTAGCAGCAACCAAAAAGGCCAACACACTGCTAGGCTGCATTAAAAGAGGGAGAGAATCAAGATCACGTGAAGAGTTAATACCGCTTTACAACACCTTGGTAAGGCCACACTTGGAATAAGGCATCCAGTTTTGGTCACCACGATGTAAAAAAGGTGTTCAGACTCTGGAAAAAGTGCAGAGAAGAGCAACAAAGATGATTAGGGGGCTGGAGGCTAAAAAAATGAAGAACGATTGTATTGTATTGTATTGTATTGTATGAAGAGGAGGGGGTCAATTTATTCTCAAAAAGAGCCTGAAGGCAGAACAAGAAGCAACGGATGGAAACTAACCAAGGAGAGAAGCAACCTGGAACTAAGGAGAAATTTCCTGACAGTGAGAATAATTAACCAGTGGAACTCCTTGCCTCCAGAAGGTGTGGGTGCTCCATCACTGGAGGCTTTTAAGAAGAGATAGGACTGAAACAATATAGGGTCTCCTGCTTAAGCTGCAGAGTGGACTAGAAGACCTCCAAGGTCCCTTCCAACTCCGTTATACTGTTATTCTTACTATTATTAACCATCTGTACAGACAATCCTGCCCTCAGAGGGGTGGTATTGACCCCAGCCCTTGCCCGGGAAGGCCCATAATACCATCCTATGTCAACAGCCATCTTTTGCATCTTAGGATGAGGCAAGCATCTATATGCCATTATTTATAAGATGTTTATTGACTGTTAAGCATTATAAAGCTGCCCATGTTGCAACAGGGACTCTGGGCAAACTGGAAAGCAGAATTTTCAACCCTGGCAACTTTAAGATGTGTGGACCAACTCCCAAATTCCCCAGCCAGCACATCCATCTTTCTTTCTTTCTTTCTTTCTTTCTTTCTTTCTTTCTTTCTTTCTTTCTTTCTTTCTTTCTTTCTTTCTTTCTTTCTTTCTTCTCTTTCTCTCCCCCTTCCTTCCTTCCTTCCTCCTTCTCATCTCCTCCCTCCCTCCCTCCCTCCCTCCTTTCTTTTTCTTTCTCTCTCTCCTCCCTCCTCCCTCCATTCCTTCCCTCCCTCCCCTCTTTCATTCTTTCTTTCCTTCCTTCCTCCCTCCCTCCCTCCCTCCGTAGCCCAAGAGGGAAAGAGGGGAGGGCGAGAGATTGGCAGTGCTGCCCGTGGCCGTGGTTTTCCCACGCGGGGAGGAGCGGAAGGCGGGGGCGGGGACCGTCCTGGTAAAAACGAAGCGCTCCTGGGCTGCGGGGCAAGGTAGCGGGGCCAGGCGGGCGAGCGGGCCATGGATGTGCTGGCGATGCTGGCGGCGGTGCTACTGGGGCTCTACGCGCTGCTCTACTACACCTTCGCGGTGGCCACCCGGTGCCGGAACGCGGTCAGCCTGCGGGGCAAGACGGTTCTGATCACAGGTAGCTCCGGGGGGCTGCTGCGCTCCCATCCGAGGCGGGGGGCGTCGAGGTTGGGGTGGGGGGGCATTGACATTAACAAAAGCAAGAAAGTCCGGCCAGAAAAGCATCTTTGGAATAAAGCAGGTGAGAACCCAAAGGGGAGCAGCGGAACCGGGAGGGTCCGCAGAGACCAGCCGTCGCCGGGGCTGCCCGGGACCCCTGCCCGGGAAGGAAGGACGGGGGTCGGAAGAGCAGGGGAGAAAGTTCCGTGCTGGGCTGCGCTGCGCTGCCGGAGACCCAGACCCATGCACTGGGGTAGCCTCAGAAGAGTTGGGAGGGACCTTGGAGGTCTTCTACTCCACCCCTCCTGCTCCAGTAGGAGACCCTGTACCATTTCAGACGGGGGGGGGGGCTGAGCAGTGTCTTCTTCAAAACCTTCAGTGACGGAGCGCCCACAACTTCTGGAGGGGAGCCGTTCCACCGGTTAATTCTTCTCACTGTCAGGAAATTGAGTTTTAGGCTGGTTCTCTCCTTGATGAGTTTCCACCTGTTACTTCTTGTCCTGCCCTCAGGTGCTTTGGTTAATAGGTCATCCTCTTCTTTAGGGCAGCCCCTCAAACATTAGAATTTAGAATAGAACGGAATGGAATGGAATAGAATATAGAATAGAGCTGGAAGGGACCTTGGAGGTCTTCTAGTCCAACCCTTGCTCAAGCAGGATGACCTATACCAGCTCAGACAGGTGATTGTCTAGCGCCTCTTCTTAAAGATCTCCAGTGATGGAGCGCCCACGATTTCTGGTGGCAAGCTGTTCCACTGGTTAATTGTCCTCACTGTCAGGAAGTTTCTCCTTAATTCCAGGTTGCTTCTCTCTTTGATCAGTTTCCAACCATTGTTTCTTGTCCTGCCCTCTGGTGCTTTGGAGAATAATTTGACCCCCTCTTCTTTGTGGCATAACTTTCTTATCATGTTGCACCTAATTTGTGCCAGTTGTTTGGCATAGGAGAGGGCTGGAAACCGGCTTTTCGGGCTGCCCGGGGCTCATTTTACTTGGGGACAGCGGTCACTTCTCTTAGTCCGTGGCTCTGCTTTGGCTGCCCCACTGGCTGTAGTCCTCCCCCCTAGGATGCAGAGAAGCCAGGAGCAATTCAGAGCAGAAGCCGAGGATGCAGAAAAGCCAGCTCAGCCCTGGAAGGGAGACTGCAGGAGCTGGGAAGTTTAGCAAATTGGACGGCCCGTTCAACATTCCTGCAGAAGGATGCCAAGACAGTTGCCAGCAGAGAGATTCAAATTAAATTATTGAAACAAATCCTGATGCTAAGAGCCATTGCACCAGAAGCAGGAACGTTTGGTCTCGTGGTGAAAGCACCAGGCTAGGAACCAGGAGACTGAGTTCTAGTATTAGGTGTGAATGAATGAATGAACCTTTATTATCAAAGTATAACATGTATACAGTGGGATTGGCTGAGCCTCCCTCCGTGCCCCCCACCACCACCACAACTCACAGTGACTACAAATCCCCAACTTTTTACACCCTGTGAGCTAATTGCACAGCACGCCGGCCTCTCGGGTTTGTCATGCATAAGATTATTATGACCCATTCAAGAGCCTGACAGCCCATGGATAAAAGCCGTTCTTCAGCCTGTTGGTACGGCTGGCTATGTTTCTGTATCTCCTACCCGATGGTAGTAGAGTAAAGAGGTACCGACCAGGGTGAGAGTCATCCCTGAGAATTTTCCTCACTCTGCCAAGGCAACGGGCCCTGGCGATGTCATCCAGTGGTGTCAGGGAACAGCCCACGATGTTTTGTGCCGTGCTCACCACCCTCTGTAGTACCTTCCTGTCCGCGGCTGTCAGGCCAGCATACCAAACCACAATACAATATGTGAGAACGCTTTCGACAGTAGACTGGTAGAAGAGGGTCATGAGTCGTCGTTCTACCCTGTTCTTCCTCAAGACCCTGAGGAAGTGGAGTCTCTGTTGGGCCTTTCTGGCCACCTGGGCTGTGTTAATTTTCCAGGTAAGATCTTCACACAGACTCCCAGGAATTTAAAGGAGGGAACTCTCTCCACACAGTCCCCTCCGATGTAAAGTGGGGCAGGTTCCTCTCTTTTCCTCCGGAAGTCTAGCACCATCTCCTTCGTCTTGCCGATGTTCAGGTGCAGGTTGTTCTCTAGGCACCATGAGGATAGTTTTTGTACCTCCCCCCTGTACGCTGTCTCATCTCCACCTGTAATGAGACCCACCACGGTGGTGTCATCTGCGAACTTGACGATCGCAGTGGACGGGTCGGATGATACACAATCATATGTGTACAATGAGTACAGGTAGGGACTAAGCACGCAGCCCTGTGCCAAGCTTCAGGGAGGTGGATAAAACAGACCCAACCCTCACTGTTTGTAACCGGTCCCTCAGAAAGGCTTTGATCCAATCACAAATGGAGGGATGAAAATTCAAGTCAGTCAGCTTTTCAATAAGGATACTTGGCAGAATGGTATTGAAAGCTGAGCTATAATCAATGAAAGCATCCTGACATAGTGTCCAGGTTTCTCCAGATGACTTGCTACTGAATGTAAAGCAGTAGCTATGGCATCATCCGTCAACCTATTTCCCCTGTAGGCAAACTGATGTTTATCAAAGTCCAGTGGGAGGCATGTCCTAAGATGTTGGAGAACCAATCTTTCAAAGCATTTCATCCATACAAACGTTAATGCAACGGGTCTGTAGTCGTTTAGGCAACTGAAAGCTGGGCTAAGGGGACTAGAACTCACATTCTCCTGGTGATTTGCCCACAGTCAGCCAGCCAGCTTTCATGCCTAAGGTAGGACTAGAACTCACAGTCTCCTGCTGATTGGCTCAAAGTCACCCACTCTGCTCCTTCCTGTAGTGAAGAAAAATCGAGGTGGGTTTTTTGAGTTTATTTCTCACCCTGCCTGGTATCTCTGGACGATGTAAGAGTCTCTTCTGAATGGTTTTCTCTTTCCTGCCTCCCTTAATAGCATTTTTACACCTTCTCAAACATCCTTTTTGAAATCCTTTGAACTGCTCTCCAACTTCATAATTAAATAATAAGGGAGATTTGGCCCTTTTGTCCGTCAAAGTCACCTCTTACGTTGGAACAATTTATTATTTAAACTGTGAAGTGGGGGAAAAAACCCAGCAACCCCCTCCCCACTGAAAGGCCAACATCCAATGAGGGAGCAAAGGATTTTAGAAACGAACCGCTGGCTTAAAAACTGGGGTTGCCAAGAGAACTTCAGCTTCCAGGACCATGGTCTGCAATCCCTACATGAAGGGCTCCTGGCAAGGGACGGAGTGGACCTCACAAGAACTGGAAAGAATATATTCGGAAAACATCTGGCGCATCTTATCCAAAGGGCCTTAAACTAAAATTGAGGGGGGCGTGGGGGTGTGTGCAATCTTCACTACCTTTAGAACCTAGCCCCAAAATTGGAGCCAAGAATGGATCACATGAGGCTTGATTTAATAACAAACCGGGTGGTAAGAAACTGCCGTGCCATCATTGCAACAGAAACTCGGTTAAAGCCCTCCGTCCCAGGCGTATGGGGCAAGGCATCCTGGCCATTACAGACTTTAAGGTGGCTCCATCAAGATGCAAGGGCGACACAGGCCTTTTAAGCGAGCTGAACACCGCAGCCTCCCTCCAGCGTTTGACTCACTTCCGTTTGCTTACCGTCCAAATCGCTCTACGGAGGAAGCTATTTCTTCTGTTCTCCATCTGAATTTGGCACACTTAGAGGAAAGAAACACTCATGTGCAAATGCTGTAGAGTAGAGTAGAGTAGAGTAGAGTAGAGTAGAGTAGAGTAGAGTAGAGTAGAGTAGAGTAGAGTAGAGTAGAGTAGAGTAGAGTAGAGTAGAGTAGAATAAGGAATAATGATAGAATAATAGAGTTGGAAGGGACCTTGGAGGTCTTCTAGTCCAACCCCCTGCTGAGGCAGGAAACCCTATAGGGTCTCTCCTGCTTGAGCAGGGGGCTGGACTAGAAGACCTCCAAGGTCCCTTCCAACTTGATTATTCTATGTAGGATTTATGACAATTGTAAACTAACCAGTAACAATTGCTATGAACATTACTGTACAGTTTGTCCTTGGCTTATGACTACAATTGTGACCAGAATTTCTGTTGCTAAACAAGGCAGTTGTTAAATGCATCGTGCTTGATTTTATGATCTCTTTTCCCCACGGTTGTTAAGTGAATCACACAATTGTTAAGCGAATCGGCTTCTCCCTTGGACTTTGCTTGTCAGAAGCCAGCTGGCAAAGTCACAAATGTGACCCCAGGATGCTGCAATTGTTGTAAATACGTATCAGTTTCCAGGCGCCTGATCACATGACTGGGGAGATGCTATGTCGGTTGGAAGTGTGAGGACCTGTCGTAGGTCACTTTTTTCAGTGCTGTTGTAACTTTAATCAGTCTCTAAGTGAGTGGATGTAAGTCGAGGATTACCTGTACATTCAAAACAAAATTTGCAGTGAATTGATTGATGGATCGCGGCAGATGGACTGCGAATCAACGCCTCAAAGTCCAAGGAAAATTGACTTTGACTGGGAAAACAAAGCAACCATTGTCCCCGGATCAGAGTGAGAAAAGATGATTAGTTAGTTCCCCTCATCCAGGCATTAATGCATGTTTGGCCTTCAAATTGTTTTGTAACTTGTGTTAGTAAAGTGACATCCTGCAGAGCCAATGTTGGGAGACCTGCGCCATCTTCTGGTCTGACAGAAACATTGCATCCCATTTTCTGAAATGCCTTTCATTTTTTTTTTTTTAATTATTAAACTTATTTGCCACCCATTTCACTTTCAAAGACCTAAAGGTACTCCAGGCATCTCAGTCAGGAATGCTGAACTGTACTTCAACCATCCCATGGATTGTTGTATGCCAGAATTGGGTAAAAACCACACAACAGGAAAAAAGTCAGTGGCCATGAATATGTTTGAAATATTGGAACCCTGTGAAAGAATTTTCAGTGTTGTTGTACCTTTAAACGGTCACTAAGCGAATGGTTGTCAGTCAAGGACTACCTGTGTTACCCCTGAATAATTTTAAGCTATTCTTCTTTGTTGATATAAAACTGCTCTGAAAGAGTTGTGAAAATCATGCCCTGAGCCAGGGCTTCTCAACCTGGGCAACGTCAAAATGTCGCTTGCTTTTAATTCTGGGAGTTGAAGTCCACCCGTCTTAAAGTTGCCAAGGTTGAGAAACACTGCCACACAAGTGCTTCACTGCGTGACGCCACAAAAACTGCAGGCACACAAACGCAGGCCCGGCTCCTGGGTCCCCATCAAAGGCTGGGCGATCTCGGTGAATCCTTTCTCTGGCCTTTCCTAGGTGGAAATGTAGGGATCGGGAAGGCCACAGCGGTGGATCTGGCCCGGAGAGGCGCCCGTGTCATTCTGGCATGCCGCAACAAAGCAAGAGGAGAATCGGCTGTGTGCGACATCAGACGGGTAAGCGCCTGCCGTGCGGTTCCCTCCTTCCCTCCGTTCTTCAGCACTCAGGTCTTTTCCTGGTGGATTTTATTCATTTATTTAGTGTACGGCATCTACAGAGGTCATGCAATTCCTTATATGCAATGCAGATAAAATGCACTATACAGGCAGATGCAAATGTAAGTTTAAATAAAGTATGAACAAATATATGTATATCAAGTAAGTGGACAGTACAATAAATATAAAATATTAAGTTAGGGTAAAACCATGATAAAATCGCCATAATATGGCGCTATAGAGTCACAATGGGAGAGCTGTTACACAGGTAGTCCTTGATTTACAATAGTTAATTTAGTGACTGTTCAAAGTTTGAAGGCACTTATGACCGTTTTTCACACTTAACGACCGTTGCAGCATGGTCACACGATCAAAATTCGGATGCTTGGCAACTGACTCACATTTATGACGGTCGCAGTGTCCCGGTGTCATGCAATCCCCTTTTGAGACATTCTGACAAGCAAAAACAATGGGGAAGCCATATTAGCAACCATCTTAACAATTTAACAACCACAATGATTCACTTAACAACTGTGTCACTTAGCAACAGAAATGTTGGACTCAATTGCGGTCATAAGTCGACTACCTCTATATTTAATAGGTGGACAATACAAAAGATGAGATAAAATATTAAGATAGGGTAAAACCATGTTAAAATCACCATATTATGGCACCATAGAGTCAGAGTGGGAGAGATGTTATACTGGCAATCCTGGGCTTCCAACAGTTCATTTAGTGACTGTTCAAACGTACAACGGCACTGAAAAAAGTGACTTATGACCCTTTCTCACACTTATGACCATTGCAGCATCCCTGGGGTCATGTGTTTAAAATTCAGACACTTGGCAACTGACTCCTATTTATGACGGTTGCACCATCCTGGGGTCATGCAATCATCTTTTGCGACCTCTGACAAACAAAGTCAAGGAGGAAGCCAGATTCACTTCACAACCGTGTTATTAATTTAAGAACTGTGGTGATTCACTTAACAACTGTGGCAAGAAATTGACTTAACAACTGTCTCCCTTAGCAACAGAAATGTTGGGCTCAATTGTGGTCATAAGCCAAGGACTACCTGTATATTTAATAGGTGGACAATACAATAGAAGAGATAAAATATTAAGTTAGGGTAAAGCCATAATAAATCACCATAATATGATGCCATAGAGTCACAATGGGATGTTATAATTCGATATCTAAGGAAGCTAACCATTTATCTTGTGTTCTTTCTGAATGATGACAAAGACTATACACATACACACACACACACACACACACACACACACACACACAATATTTACAGCAGTCTTTGTCATCATCCAAAATATCTGTGATATTCCTGTGTTCCTGACTATCCTGTGTTCTTTCTCTCTGGATGGTGACAAAGACTGCTGTAAATATATATATTTACAGGAACAGAGGAATATCCTGAGGTAAATTAAACTTCATCTGGACAGCTGCTGCACAATTCCTTGACAGGAACAAAGAATAACACATATAGCCCAAGAAAGTCTCCTTAGGAAATTTCAAGCCACACCAGAAGCAGTTAAAGGGTTTTAGCTTCCTTAGATATCGAATTATAACACCCCACTGCGACTCTATGGCACCATATTATGGTGATTTTATCATGGTTTTACCCTAACTTAATATTTTATCTTATATACATAACAATCTAAATCTAAATCTAAATCTAAATAATCTAAATCTAAATCTAAATCTAAATCTAAATCTAAATCTAAATCTAAATCTAAATCTAAATATAAATATAAATATAAATATAAATATAAATATAAATATAAATATAAATATAAATATAAATATAAATATAAATATAAATCTAAATCTAAATCTAAATCTAAATCTAAATCTAAATCTAAATCTAAATCTAAATCTAAATCTAAATATAAATATAAATAAAAATATAAAACCTGTCAGGAACTCAGGAACATCGTGAGGTAAATCTTAACAGCATACAGAGGACACAGAAGAAAAAGGCGGGAAAGAAGGGAAACTCCCCCTCTGCACCCATGGCAACCAATCAGAGCGTAGATTGCCTCATGCAGGAGCCAGCACTCTCCAACCTATCAACTAGCCAATCGAGATCCCAACACTTCCGATGCACCCTGCTCGCCCTGCGGACCCCTGGCCATTCCCCACTTGAAGAGCTTTGCCTTCAATTCTGGCCTGGCCTGTCCGGGTTCTGTCCGGGGGGGGGCTCCATATTTTGGGGGGCAGCTGCATTGCTGGAAGTGGATTTGTTGGATCTGCGTGATCTGTTTGGTTCTGGTTATTAAAACCCAGCTTAATTGCCATTCTTCACCTAGACCAGGGGTGTCAAACTCGCAACGTCACGTGACATATCGCGACTTTTTTTCCATTGCTGGCAAATGGGTGAGCGCGGTTTTGCCATGACCCATCCGGCCCCTGGGCGGGCAGTTTGACACCCCTGATCTAGATCGTAAGACTGTGGTATGTTATTACAGAATAACTGAGTTGGAAGGGACCTCGGAGGTCTTCTAGTCCAACCCCCTGCCCAAGCAGGAGACCCCGAACCATTTCAGACAAGTGGCTGTCTAGTCTCTTCTTAAAAGCCTGCAGTGTTGGAGCACCAGCAACTTCTGGTGGCCAGTGTTCCACTGGCTAACTGTTCTCACTGTCAGGAAATTCCTCCTTAGTTCCAGGTTGCTTCTCTCCTTGGTTAGTTTCCATCCGTTGCTTCTTGTCCTGCCTTCAGGTGCTTTGGAGAATAGCTTGACCCCCTCCTCTTCTTTGGGGCAGCCCCTTAATTAAGCAAATCACTGCACTTGTTTTGTGAATCCAGGATCCCCATTGATTTTGCTTGTGGTAATCCTCTTGGGACAATCACAAATAGTGATCCCATAACCCCAGGACGCCGCCACCATCAGAAATAATGCTGATTGCCAAGCACACAAATTCTGATCACATGACCCCTGGGGATGCTGCGATGGTCGAAATTGTGAGGATCGGTTGTAAATCACTTTTTTCGCACGGTATTGTAATTTCGAAAACTTGCAAGTCGAGGACTGCCTGTATTGTTTTATTACACATCACCCAGAGTGATTGTCAGGAGGTGAGCAGACATACGTAGAAGGTGAGTAAACCGGGATCAGCCTTTGAAGCCGTACCCGATCCCGATTCTTCTCAGGATTCCTTCTGCTCCTTTTCCAGGAAAGCGGGAACTCGGAGGTGATCCTGATGATCCTGGATCTGGCCAACCTCAACTCCGTGCGAGCTTTTGCACAGACCTTCTTAAAATCGGAGCCCCGTCTGGACATCCTCATCAACAATGCCGGTGGGTGCAGAGCAGACCCCCCCTGGGGTATCTGGGTGAGGAAGTGGGAATATTGTGGGGGTCTCCAGGATTTCTCTTCCTTTGGGGGTTTGGTTGTAACTTCAGAAGCAGCTCTCTCCTCTTTGTGGTTGATTGTTTTTGGTATCCCGCCTTTATTATTATTTTTTATTTTAACTTGAGGCGGTGAACAGATCCAGCACGCCTTCCTCCTCCTATTTTCCTCAAAACAACAACCCTGTGGGGTCAATTGGGCTGAGAGAGAATGACTGGCCCAAAGTCACCCACTTAGCTTTCATGGCTAAGCCGGGACTAGAACCCTCAGACTCCTGGTGATTGGCCCAAAGTCTTCCAGCTGGCTTTCATGCCTAAGGCAGGATTTGAATTCATAGCCTCCTGCTTTCTAGGTTTAACCACTAGAGCAAACTGGGTGCTTTAGAGACAGTCCACAACTTATGGCCATTATGGTTGTAAAGTAGTCACCCCTGTGACTACTATGATTTCATGACCTTTGTTGAACCAGTCGTGAAGTGAACCATTTGTTCACTATGGGGTGTTTTTGCTGAAAAGTGGACGTAAACTCTGTTTTTTGACAAAAATGTCGTAAATCCTCCCATCACATGACGGTGGACCAGGTTGTAAGGTGAAGACCAGTTCCCAGTTCCTAAAATGTGATCACGTGACTTCAGGGGGGAACTTTGGAACTAGGTCGTAATTACATTTCGGGCGTCTGTGGTAACTTAGATTGATCGCGAAGTGACCCGTCATAAGCCAAGGACTACCTTGTAATCCGCTTATTTTTCTGCAGGGGTCATTAAGGGTGGCCAAACCGCTGATGGCTTTGATGAGGCCTTCCAGGTCAACCACCTGGCCCACTTCCTGCTGACCCACCTGCTCCTGGACCGGCTGAAGCACTGCGCCCCCAGCCGCATCATAATTTTGACCTCGAGTGCGCACTGGGCTGGGAAGATCGACTTTGGGACCATCCAGAAGCCGGGGGAGGGGATGTGGCAGGCCACAAAATCGTACTGCAACAGCAAACTAGCCGACATTCTCCACACGCGAGAGTTGGCCAACCAGCTGGAAGGAACCAACATCACCTGCTACGCGCTTCATCCGGGTGAGTGGAAGTCCGGCTCCAAGGCACCCCAGATGGAGACACCCCCCAGATCCAGCTGGGGCTTCGCCAGGCATTTCTCTCCCACTGGGGCCCCCCTCGGCCCCCTCTGCAGAGCCACCCCGGGAGTTTCCTCCATCGGGCTCAGCTGCGGAGGGAGACGTCTCCCAGCCCGCCTGGTCCAGGAGCTAATAGAATCCAAGAAGCTTAGGGTGGGAAGGGCCCTTGGAGGTCTTCTAGACCAACCTCCTGCCTAAGGCAGGGATGAGGCTTTCCCCAGTCTCTTGCTCTTCCTCTGCCTTTTCCATTACTTCCTTCCTCCTCCTCCTCCTCCACTTCTCTTCCCATTCTTCCCCCTCCCTCCCCCCTCCCCCTCCCCCTCATCCTTCTCCTCCTCTCCTCCTCCTCTGCCTGCTCCCCCTCCTCCCTCCCCTCCTCCTCCTCTCCTCTCCTCTCCCCTTCCTCTTTCTCTCTCCCTCCTCCTCTCCCCTTCCTCTTTCTCTCTCCTCCGTCCTCCTCCTCCTCCTCCTCTCCCTTCCTCTTCCTCCTCCTTCTTCCTCCTCCTCTCCTCTTCACCCTCCACTCCCCGCTCTCCTCCTCTTCCTCCTCCTCCTCACCTGCTTTTCCTCCTTCTGCTGCCATTCTCTTCCTCTTCCTTCCCCCTCCCCCTCCCCTCTTCTTCCTCTTCCTCCTCCTCCTTCTCCCCCTCCCCTGCTTCTCTTCCTTCTCTTCCTGCCATTCTCTTTCTCTTCCCCCCCTCTTCCTCCTCCTTCCTCTCCTCCTCTTCCCCATCCACCTCATTCTCCACCCTTCTCCTCCTCTTCCTCTTCTTCCTCCTCTCCACAAACCCCCCTCCCTTCTAGCACTGATGACGTTCCCCAGTTGAGTCATGAAATGTCTGCAAGAAAACAGCCGAACTCAGAGTGGACCCTCACATTTCACCCCTGAGCTACAAATATTCTATCGGAACTTTGTTATTTAACATTATTTATTCGAATGTATTAGTTGCCCCACTGCAATGACTTCACACATGCTCACACACACACACACACACACACACACACACACACACACACAGACACAGAAACCCCACTGGCATCCTCACCCACTCAGCTTGAGCTCTTGGTCTTCTGAGACATTTCCTATGTTGCCCAAAGGGTGCCAAGCGGCCCATGGTTCCCGGTGGGAAACGGGTACTGTGCGAAGGGTTCATTCGGGATCTCCCCCTCCCCCGATATGGGTAATCTTCCATCCGCGGACTGTTCTCTCTGCCTTTTATTTCAGGAGTTATTAAAACCGAAATTTTCCGCTCCTATCCCCGTTGGCTCTCTGGGTTGGCTTGGTTTGTTCAGCTGTTCCTCCGAGACAGCAACGCTGGCGCCCAGACCACCATCTACTGCGCCACCGAGGAGGGCATCGAAAGGCTGAGCGGGCAATATTTTGTGGACTGCCAGCCGAAGGCGCCCAGTCCACAGGCCCGCGATGACCAGCTGGCCAAGAAGCTCTGGGAATTCAGCGAGAGGCTGCTGGGACTGACCAGCTAAATTTGTCCGTTTTAAATTTCTCTCCTTAATTTTTTCTGTGGTGAAGGTAGGAAAAATCATACAAAAAAGCACGCACAAAATCACACCAAAGCACCTGGACAGTTAGCACAGGGGCCCCTCCTGGGCTGTGTGCTTTCTCCATGGCACTTCTCTGTCTCTGTAGAAATGACTGCAACTCAAAGGATCCCTCTGTTAAAGAGCAGGTTGTCCTCGACTTACGACCACAGTTGAGCCCAAAACCTCTGTTGTTAAGGGAGACATTTGTTAAATGAGTTTTGCCCCATTTTACGAGCTTCCTTGCCTCAGCTGTTAAGTGAATCACTGCGGTTGATAAGTTAGTAACAAGCTTCTTAAGGCTTGGCTTTGCTTGCCGGAAGGTCATCAAAGGGGATCACATGACCTTGGGACAGCAACGGTCATAAATGCGAGTCAGTTGCCAAGTGTCTGAATTTGGCTCACGTGACCATGGGGATGCTGCAACGGTCGTAAGTGTGAAAAAGGGTCACGAGTCACTTTTTTCTGGGCCGTTGTAACTCTGAACGGTCACTAAATGAAGTAAGTCGAGGACTGCCTGTACTGAAGTTTGCAGATGAGACAAGAGTCGGGGGTCTCATTCGAGACGGTGATGAGTCTGCATACAGACAGGAGGTTGAGGAACGGGCCCTGTGGTGCAGCCGGAACAATATGGATTAGAACCCGCTGAAAACCGAAGAGATGATGGTAGATTTTAGGCAGAGCCTTCCTGTTCCGCCACCTCTGGCAATGTTAGACAATGCGGGATCAACAGTTGAGACCTTCAGGCTTCGGGATTCTAGGATCTCCCAGGACTTGAAATGGGCACCTGACATTAGAGCCACTATTAAAATCAAAGAATGTTTTTCCTGTGTCCGCTCAGGAAGTTCAGACTGCTCCAGGAGCTGTGGTTACAGGTAACAGAATGACAGAGCCGGAAGGGGCCTCGGAGGTCTTCTAGCCCAACCCCCTGCTCAAGCAGGAGACCCTATACCATTTCAGAAAAAAGGCTATCCAATCTCTTCTTAAAAACTTCCAGTGTTGGAGCACCGACAACTTCTGGGCTTCTACAGAGGAATTATTGAGTCTGTCCTTTGTACTTCAATAATTGTCTGCTTTGGTACAGCGACCAAACGGGACAGGTACAGACTTCAACGGATACTTAGGAATGCAGGGGGGAAAAACCTGTTGCAATCATTGTGCCTTTCATTGAAGATCTGCATATTGAATGGGTCAGAAGGAAGGCTGAGAAAATCTCTACACACCTGTCACATCCTGGACACAAACTGTTGCAACTCCTCCCCTCCGGATGACGCTACAGGACGTCGCGTGCCAAAACAACCAGACACAGGGAGTTTTTTCCCTCCTGCCATCACTGTTGAACAGCTAATCCTCACAATACTGTCTAATGTTTGTGTGTATTTACCCATGTTGTACAATTGTACTATTATCCTTCTTATTACCTTCCTTACTCCCCCCCCCCTATTGGTATCATTATGATTATTATCACTCTGTTGTTTTGCACGTACACTGAGAGCTGCTGCACCGGAGACACTTTCCATGTGTGTCTCATCACGCTTGGCCAAATAAAGCATTCCATCTTCTTAAGACAAAAAGAGACAGTGGTGGTGTTTGGGGTAAACGAAAGCAGGCTTCTGATCACAAGTAGTGCTCAACTTACAATCATTCATTTAGTGACCGCTCAAAGTTACAACACCACTGAAAAGAGTGATTCACGGCTGGTTTTTGCACTTAGCGGCCATTGCAGCATCCCTGTGATCACGTGATCAAAATTCGGATGCTTGGCAACTGACACATACTTATTTTAATCAGAAAATTTGTATTGTATTGCCGCCTACTTGTTCCCAGGCGACTCGAGGCAGCTACAGGAAATGAAAACACAATATCAAGCACATAAAAATAATAAAACTAATAAAATAATCACCCCCCACTTCCTCCGCCAGCCCACCCCGGCAACAACACACCCTCATACCAGCCATTTAATGGGCTCCATCCTGCTTTGCGTTCCCCAGGCCCGCTGGCAGAACCAGGGACTTCCGAAAGAGGGTCAGAGTGGGGGGGGGGTGGTCTAATTTCTGGAGATATGATGTTCCAGAGGGAGGGAGCCACCAAGAAGGCCCTTCTGGGTCCGGCCAGATGGACCTCTTTAGGGGACGGGACCCCTCAACATTCCTTGCCTCCCCGCTCTAGTGGGTCGGGCGGATGTGACCGGCAAGAGACAGCGCCTCAGATAATCCGGTCGAAGCCATGAAGGGCTTTAAAGGTGACAACCAACACCTTGAATTGCACCCAGAAGCAAATTGGCTACCGACGCAGCTCCCGCAGGAGAGGTGACCCACATGTACAAGATCATGCAGGCCGCTGCATTTTGTACCAACTGACACTTCCGGATGCTTTTGAAGGGCAGCCCCATGTAGAGCACGTTGCAATAGTCAAGACGGGAGGGCATGAGTGACCATGAGGAGGGATTGTTGGTCCAGGAAAGGGCGTAACTGGTGCACAACCTGCAGTTACGCAAAGGCCCCGCTGGCCAGGACTTCGAGCGGGAGTGGCGAGTCCAGGAGACCCCCCAGATTACGCACTGGGTCTGTTTGGGGCAGTGCCCCCCATCCAAGGCCAAAGGTGGCAATTGTCCATGGACCAAAGAACCCCAAACCCGGAGCTCGGTCTTGCCAGGGTTCAGTTTACGACGGTTGCAGTGCCCAGAGTCACATGATCGCCATTTGCGACTTTCCTAGCAGGCTTCCTACAAGCAGAGTCATTGGGGGAAGCCGGACTGCATGATTTGCTTAACTGTGGCTTTTCTCGCTGCCAGCGGGCTCACCACGAAGGAGCATCCGGGCAGCCCCGCGCCGGACGGAGCGAGAAATAAGACACAGAGTCAATTTCTCCTCGGGGTGAAATGAGCCCAGAACAGAGCCAGGCAAATCTCTTTTATTAGTTAAGCAAAATATGGGTGGTGACATGGGGCAAGCAAGGGGGGTTACATTCTAGCTCAGCAAACTATAGGTGATTTCATGAAGCAAGTAAAAACAGTTACAAAAGGCAGGCAATTGCAGTTATACGAAGCAGGCAAAAGCTGTTACATTCTTTCAGATAAGCATTGCATTCGAAGGCAGTTTGTGTGTGTGAATGTCTTGTGCTTTGTTCGTGATATCTGCACGTTGTCCTTGTGTGTGTATGTACTCTTCCGATGGACAACTCACCATTGTTCACAGTTTCTATGCCTACGTGGTGCAGTTACTTTGTTCAGCTATTTGCTTATGTTACAATTTGTTGCAGTTTATTGCTAAACAGCTTTGTGCGGAGTTTCTCATGTCCTTGGTTCCTGTTTCATGTGAGAGCCATTGGCCTAGTCACACTGCAGGAGCCTGAACTAAACTTTTTCCCAACATCTCCTCTGTTTTTGTTTTAAAAGTAGGTTTCCTGCCCTGTGAGTTGGTGGTCCTCCGACCCCCTCCCATCCAGGGTAGGTGTTGACCTACATAATTGCATATTGACAGATTCTGACTCATCGTCAGAGTCTGGTGTGCAGAGGGATGCTTTCTCCACATCTTCTTCAGATGGTACTGGTTGGTAATGGTGACGTTCCAGTATCATGTTTTCCAAAGTACCTATTTTGCTTTGCACAAAATTTTGTAAGCGAGATAAAATACAAGGGCCAAATGTACATGCAAGGAGTAACAATACCAGTGGTCCTGCTATGGCACTTATCAGGGTGGTCAACCATGGAGAAAAATTAAACCAGGATTGGAACCAATTTTGTTGACCTTCTTGCTCTTTCTTTCGTTTAGTCAGGCCCTCCCTGAGTTTGGTCATGGAGTCCTGTACTATACCAGAGTGGTCTGCATAAAGGCAACATTCTTCTCCTAAGGCCACACATAACCCCCCTTCTTTTAGAAAAAGCAAATCAAGTCCTCTTCTGTTTTGTAAGACTACTTCAGAGAGGGAGGTTAAGGACTTTTGTAAGTGCGAGATAGAAGTTTCTATTCTCTCTAAATCTTCATCGATGGCTGCTCTAAGGTTGTGGTATTGAGTATACTGATGTGCGAAAGAAGCTACTCCAGTTCCTGCTCCTGTCAGGCCAAGTCCTACCAAAAGAGCTATTGTGAGAGTGGAGATAGGTTCTCGCTTGTGTCTTATGAGTGCTGACCCTGAGTAGGTGTTATAAACTTCTTCTGCTGTGTGGATGTATATGCGTGGTATGACCTGGACAAGGATGCAAAAGCCTTTGGTGGTTATCACATGGCCGTGGGCACAGGCTGTAAGGCCTGTGGAGCAGGCCCACCATCCGTCTCTAGGTGGTATGTAAAAGAGTGTTGTGTTAATCGTGGTATGTGTGGTGTTGCAGTATTGTTCGTATTGCGTGGGTACCAGTCCAATGCAGGTTCCCTTACCTGACATTGACTGCAGTGTTTGTGAGCCATGTTTCCATCTGCATGTGTTGTCATCTGAGGAGGTGTTGTATGGAGAGACAAACCCTACAGCCTCATAATATGGGGGTTGAACATTATAACAAAACCAGCAGGCTGTAGTAAGGTTAGGATGGGTGCTATTTACCAAGTGATAGGTGGCAGTGACAATGTCCCAAAGAGGGTTCCCAGGGCGTCTCTGTGAAGGAGAGTAAGAATGATCAATAGGAGTAGGCGGATTTTTCTCAAAAGTACCGGTGGGTTGAGAGGGTGGCACCTTACGGTCAGTTAGTATATTGTTGGGGCCTATCGGTACCGGGGGTTCTATGGGGGTTTGTATTAGTTTTATGGTAAAAATGTTCCCTAGTTTATTGGTTTTATCATAAACACGACCTCCCCAAGTAATTCCAACCTGCCACCCCCCGTGCCTTTTTCCCTGGGTGGTGAAGGAAATCTTAACCGGATTACAGTTAAAGTGTACTCTGTTTAGGTCTTTTTCACATTTGACATTCTCACCAGTCCGTTTGAGTATAATAAAATCACCTGTGAGGGGGGGGTCCCATGTTATTTCCCCCGTGGAGACACAGTCCCAGTGTGCGCAAAAATAGGCGCTTTCTCCCCCACACTTGTTCCGGTGTGCTGTGTCTTTCATATAGCCAGGGCAAACATAGAGGGACCACTGCTTGATCCATTGGTGGCTAGTGATGGTGGTGGCCCCCAGCATGATGCCAAAGTCAAAGTACAGGTCAGGAAACCAGGATCCCGGCACAGCTATGGACGAAGTGGAGTTCAGGATGTTTGCGTGTTTGTCCAATACTACCCACGTAAAATTCAGGGGCTGGTGAGGATTGTGGAGGGCAAGAAAGGCATCAAGATGCTGTCTCTCCGTCAGTAGACAAAGTGCTTACAATGTTAGGAACATTGTTTTTAGGATCAGGCTTGGGATGATGTGGGTGAACATGGCGACCTGGAACTCACAAGGTGTTGTCTGGGAGTACAAAGTCACACATCAATGGTTGCAGGCTCAGGAGACAGGGAGGCTGCCGGCAGAGATGGGCGGGGTGCTGGAGCAAAGTAGGGCCGGACGCAGCGACCAGGAACCCACAAGACTTTTTCAGGCAGTTGGACTGCTGCGTCGCCTCTCCCCCAAGTGATGAGATCAACGGGCCCTTTCCAGGTAGGATCAGGGAGTTGACGATACCAAACCTGTGGTCGGGGAAGAGAAAGGGAGGAGGAAGAAAAATGCCTCTCGGCTGCAGAGGTAGGTGGATTGCCTGTTAAGTTTTAAAAATTTAATGTATAAAGGCAAAGATTAAGAATGTCTTGCACTGCTGGGAGGCTTGGGGGCGTTTTTCCCCTGGTTTCAGAATAGCGGTCAAGTGCATTTTTGAGCATTTGATGAGTTCTTTCCACAAGGGCTTGGCCTTGACTGTTGTAAGGAATTCCAAATTTATGATTAATTCCCCATTTGGTGCAGAAAGTAGCGAAAATTGCACTGGTATATGCGGCACCATTATCTGTTTTTAACTCATTTGGGTGTCCCAGCGATGCAAAGGTTCGAATGCAATGATTGATGACATGTTTTGTGGTTTCACCTCTTTCAGGCGTAGCCATGATGAACCCAGAAAAAGTATCAATAGATACATGTATATACTTCCATGGGGAAAAGGAAGGATATTGGGTAACATCCATTTGCCAAATTTGACAACATTCTGTTCCCCTGGGATTTACTCCCATAGGAATAGAATGGGCCTGTTTGCTGCAGGTAGGGCACTGCTGTAAGATAGCAGTGGCCTCTCCTGGTGTTAGGCCAAACTGTTTGATGAGAGCTTTTTTATTCTGGTGAAAATACGAATGACTTTCCCAAGGTGTGGGGGTTGAAAGAGTGAGTGCTTGATTAGCGGCAGCCGCTGCAGCGGAATCGGCCACGTCATTGCCTTCCTGAAGTATGCCAGGAAGAGGTTGGTGGCTTCGAATGTGTGAAACGTGAAAAGGGAAATGTCGAGCAGAAATAAGTGTCTGCAGTTTTAAAAACAAAGATAGCAATTCTGCATCGAGGGAGGGGGCCAAGTATGACTCATAAAGAGAGCTAACAATTTGAGTGACATACAAGCTGTCCAGGATGAGGTTAAAAGGTTTGTCAAGAAAGGTTTGAAAAGCCAATATAGAAGCAAAAAGTTCAGCTCTTTGGGCAGATATTTGAGGAGGAGTAATTTTGATTTGCCATTTACCGTCCTGTTGCCAAACACAGGCACCATAAGACTTGCTGCCATCGGCAAAAACAGTAAGGGCATCGGGTAGTGGTTGGGGAGAAAAAGGGGAATTCCAGGAAAAAGGAATGGTTCTTAAAAGTAGCAGCCGTGGGTCTGGTGGCGGGTGGCAGGAGACTTCTCCTGGCCATTCAGCAAGTGCAAATTGTAATTCATCAGAGACAGACAACAAAGATTCCCAAATAGACAAAGAAAAAGGAACATACAACATGGATGGTTCTATTCCAGCAAGAAGTTTGCTTCTGGATCTGATCTTTATAATAAGCTGTGCTAACTGTGTAGGCTTAGGGGTTAGAGAAGTGCGGGAGGTATGAGGGAGATGAAACCATTCTAAGACCAGAAGTTTCTTATCCTTTTTTTTTTTTTTTTTTTTTTGTACCTAGATATTTTTGGAGCTGCACTAATGTGGTATCCTTCTCTAAAAAAAATGTGAGGAAAAATGGGTGTTGAATGAGAAGAAAGGAGTTTGTGACCCAGATATGAAAAAGGTTCCAATTTGATCAAATTCCATTCAGAGGAAACAAATTTCCATTAAATAGGGAAAACATTTACAAATCTAAGCAAAACAATTCTGAGTCATTTCCGTTGATTGATGGATGTATATGTCTAACTAAACAATTTAAAACTCAAAAATTTGCAAAAGAATTGCCCAACAATTACTGCCTCCTCTTTCGAGTAAAAAAAAATAGCAAGCTAAAACTGCAAGAGTGGGCATCAAATTTCACATCCACCCCCCTTCCTCAACCCAGACTTCTAGGCAGAGGAAGAAGAAAAAAAAATAGTTAAAACGAACAGCTGCCCCCCCTCTCCTTTCGCCTGTCCTTCGCTCTAAAAGCAATACAGCCAGCGAAAAACGAAAGAGTCAGGAGGTGGGGGAAAGAAAAAGAAACTTTACAAAAATCTCACCACCAAAAAAATTCACATGCATTTACCATAAATTCTTTTATACCTCCTCCATAAAACTTTTCACATGCAAACTCATGCCATTGCGTTCCCATGTTACAACAATAAAAACTACAGTTTTACTGTTCCTTTCACAGCGTGGGATGGGTGGAGGGGTGAGGGCTAACACACACACATTTACACCAGCAATTTAACTCATTCACTTCCATTCTGTTTGCTTACACCATTTCACATACAAATATTTCATTTCATACGTTTTCCATTTTTATTCAAGGCCTTTTTGTTTGTTGTTATCAAAGAGGGTTTAGACCCTTTTCCAAGTCTTGGAAATAACACAGAACAACACAGACATATATACACAAATACCATTAAAACAACATTTATTTAGACATATGGCTTGTCCTGCAAGAAGCGAGAAAAATCATGAGATGATTCCAACCAAACATGTGGTTTTTATAGGGCCCTTTAACCATCTCCTATTTCTCTCACCATTCCAAGTCCAAGCATAACATTCTAGGAATTAAACATATATAAAACAAAACACACACATCAACACAAAGCACCATCAGACATTGTCTGACAGGGTTAAACTTAACAGCCACTTGAAGTTTCAAGGCATCCCAATTGTTCCTCTAAAATTTGCCTTATGGGGGTGTACAATGGCTGTGGAGAAGCAAAAGAATTAGCCTCTCCAGGAGGAGCTGAAGGTCCAACTGGAGATGATTTAAGGGTGACAATTTTATCTGATCGTAACCAGGCAGGGGGGGGGCAATTTGCAGTGCAATGGTATTAACCCTACCCTCCCCTAAAAGATGATCAGCAGTGATGGCAACTGGGAGGTTCCCGCGGGCCACTGCCGCACGTACCCCTTGCCGCCAAACAGACTCAAAGATTAGGAATTGCGAAGAAGAAAGAAGCATGGTAGCAATATTTTTCCAATCTTCCGGGATCAGTTCATAGCTGTTAGCCATGGAAGTAAGTAAACCCCTGGTATAAGGGCTCTGAATCCCATACTCTGCCACCGCCCTTTTAAGATCTTTAACCATTTTCAAGGGGTAGATGACCTCGAATTTTTTGATTGGCATTTTGCGGGTCATCTACAAGGCCAACAGGAAACATCTGCAAATCCTCTAAAGAAAGGTTTCCTGTCGCTATCGCTCTCTTCAGTCCAGCTGTAAGAGCAGACTGAGGCGAGGTCTCCGCGTCTCCACTTGGTGGAGGCGGAGGGGGGGCAGATGGCGGAGATGTTTCATTTGAAGAAACAATGTTAGAGCATTTGACCTGAGGACTTTTATGCTGCGTAGAGTTGTCCTGATATGGAGGTGGAAGTGCAGCGTTGAGCGCCATGGCATCGCTCGAGTCCTTGATTGCTTTTTCATAAATTTTCAAACTGTCAACAATTACTTGACAAGTTAAAATCAAGTCATAGGAAGCTTTAGGAGGTTCATTTAAATATTTCAATATGCGCTTCCATTTTTTAGACGTGATGTCCCCTGAGGGGGGATAAGTGGGATATTTTTTCCAAATAAATTTCAACAATTTGACCAGATCATTCCCTGAAATTGAAGATAAGGGCTTGCCATGGTTCATAGAAATAATTTTTGCAGCCTTGACAAGGTCTCCAAGGTCTCGGAGGTGTGTGACCTGGACCGTGGACAACCCTTTCCCCATACTCACTAGATCAGACGACCGTAGAGTGCCTCACTGGTGGTGGTATGGGGGCGTCGAGGCGAACAACTAGGACCAGGATCACGTCAGGGTCACCAGTTGTGGCTTTTCTCGCTGCCAGCGGGCTCACCACGAAGGAGCATCCGGGCAGCCCCGCGCCGGACGGAGCGAGAAATAAGACACAGAGTCAATTTCTCCTCGGGGTGAAATGAGCCCAGAACAGAGCCAGGCAAATCTCTTTTATTAGTTAAGCAAAATATGGGTGGTGACATGGGGCAAGCAAGGGGGGTTACATTCTAGCTCAGCAAACTATAGGTGATTTCATGAAGCAAGTAAAAACAGTTACAAAAGGCAGGCAATTGCAGTTATACGAAGCAGGCAAAAGCTGTTACATTCTTTCAGATAAGCATTGCATTCGAAGGCAGTTTGTGTGTGTGAATGTCTTGTGCTTTGTTTGTGATATCTGCCCGTTGTCCTTGTGTGTGTATGTACTCTTCCGATGGACAACTCACCATTGTTCACAGTTTCTATGCCTACGTGGTGCAGTTACTTTGTTCAGCTATTTGCTTATGTTACAATTTGTTGCAGTTTATTGCTAAACAGCTTTGTGCGGAGTTTCTCATGTCCTTGGTTCCTGTTTCATGTGAGAGCCATTGGCCTAGTCACACTGCAGGAGCCTGAATTAAACTTTTTCCCAACACTTAACAACGGTCTTCCTTAGCAACCGAAATTCTGCTCTGAATTGTGGTTGTAAGTCGAGGACTTCCTGTAAACTGAGACAGCAAATGGCAGGGAATCTGTAGCCTCCCCCCAGGGGGGGTTGGCACAGCCCTGATTATGGAAACCACTGTGGAATTCGTCGTGGTGAGGTGCCCGTTGTTGTGTATTAAGTGGCTGTGTGAATATTTTAAATAAAAAAGCTCCAATCAAGTGGTTGGTCTCTCTTTTTTCCACCCTGGTCTTTCTTTCTGGTCTTGAAAAGGGCTACTCTTCCCATCCCTGGGCTGGGGCGAGGATAAGGGAGGGGAAAAGAGATTCCGAAAACAGCATTTTTTTCCACCGGCAGAGAGGATGGTGGTAAACTAGAGCAAGTTGGAGTATTTGTGCAACTACTTGAATGTGGTTGGGGTCCTTGGTGCTCTCTGAGCTGGGTGGTTTTCCTGCAGACGTTTCATGACCCAACTAGGGAACATCATCAGTTCTAGAAGGGGAGGGGTGGTTTGCGGAGTAGAGGAGGAGGAGGAGGAAGGGGAAGACTGTGGGGTCCTTGGTGCTCTCTGAGCTGGGTGGTTTTCTTGCAAATATTTCATGACCCAACTGGGTAACGTCACCAGCGCTAGAAGGGAGAGGGGTTTGCAAGGAGGAGGAGGTGTCTTGCAGACATTTCATGACCAGCTAAGTAATGGAATCAGTAATGCTTCTCAGCCTTCGCCGCATGTTTGTGGGACAAAAAAAAAAGTTCAATCAGACTATCTAACTTCTCGCAAGATCTCAAGAAGTTAGAAAGTCTGATTGAACTTTTTTTTTTTTACAGGTAGTCCCACAAAGGCTGAGAAGTGAACGGAGAAACAATGCAGCTGAAACACAGGTTAATAAAAAACCGCTTGGGGGGAGGTGAAGGCATCTGGGCGGGGGTGGGTACGGCAACCTTACCCTGCGCAGTGGCGGGAGGGGGGGGCACGTGCCCTTCCCATGCCAGGCCAGCCCCTGCAGCCCCAGGGTGGCCGTGCTGGGCGGTGGTGGGCAGGGCACCGAGGTGGGGGCCAGCAGGCTGACCAAAGCGCCAGAGGCTCGGGGAGGGAGGGTGCTGAAGTGGGCAGTCGGGCCATTGGCAAGAGTAACGCGACTCAGCAGAAAGCCCCGTGCTGTGCTCAGCCCCGTGCCGTTTCTCCTTCGCGATCTGCTACCGCAGCGTGCAGGGAAACAAAGGAAGTTTTTTTTTGGGGGGGGGAACGGTCAATTAATCAATTCCAACTTCTCGTGGAAAAAAAATTCTCGCGAAGTTGGAATTGATTGATTGACCGTTTTTCCCCTTCAAAAAAATTCCTTTGTTTCCCTGCACGTGGCGGCGGCGGATCGCGATGGAGAAACGGCACAGGGTTGGGAGTCAGGTAAGGAAAGAAAGGCAATTCCTGGGGGGAGCGAGGATTTCTTTCCTTACCTGCCCCACTTGTTCCACGGCCGCTTTCTGCCGAGCCACGTTGCTTTTCTCAATGGCCCAACCTCCCACTTCAGCACCCTCCCTCCCCGAGCCTCCGGCACTCCACCTGCTGCTTTGGTGGCTCTGTAGGCAAAGCTGCAAAGTTCTCTTCTCTGACAGAGAAGAGAATGGGCAGGCGAGGGGGGAACGTGCCCCACTTGTTCCACGGCTGCTTTCGGCCGAGCCACGTTGCATTGAATTTTGTTTTGTTTCATAGGCCCCAGAGTTCAAGTCTGTCAAGATCTTTTTGGATCCTGAGCTTGTCTTCTGGAGTGTTGGCTAGTCCTGCCAGCTTGGTTGTAGTCTGCAAATTTGAGGAGTTCCCCTTCTATTCCCTCGTCTTAGTTATTTAAGAAGATATTGAAGAGTCCTGGGCCTAAGACAGAACCTTGTGGTACCCCACTGCTTCCTTCCCTCCATGTAGATGTAGTACCATTGAGGACTAGTCTTTGAGTGCAGTTTGTCAGCCAGTTTCAAATCCATCTGGTAGTGATGCTGTCTATCCCACATGTTTCTAGCTTACCAAGTAGATTGTAGTGTACTTTGTCGAATGCCTTGCTAAAGTCTAACGATACTATGTCCACAACATTTCGCTGGTCTACTAATTTAGTCACTTTGTCAAAGAATGAAATAAGATTGGTTTGGCATGATCCGTTTTTAACAAACCCGTGTTGGCTACCAGTTATAACTTTATTTGTTTCTACATGTTCGTAGATTTGTTTTTTGATTAATTTTTCCAGCATCTGTTTTTTGACCTTGTTTGCTTCTAAGCATTTACAGATTTATTGCATGCCAGAAACTGGGCCGCACAAGCAAGCAAAGCATCCCATCCGCGGGATGCGGGCAGCATGCGAAACCAGGCTCCTTCTGGTCCACGGAAAAACCTCTCTCCATGGAACCGGTCCTTGGTGCCCAAAAGGTGGGGGGGTCACTAATTTAAAAGATTCTTATGGCCGACCATCTTCAAACCCAATGCTGGGTAACTCACCACGAGAAACCCCATAAATTCAACGCTTGTCTCAGCCACAACCGCGGGGTGGTTTTCAGATTCCCTGCAGTTCGATCTCCCAGTTTAATCAGAAGCCGCTTTTGGTTACCCCAAACACCGTTTCTGTCCCTTCCCATGTTAAGTGGTCAGTCCCAGCAGCCTCTCGCTGAATTCCCAGAGCTTCGTGGCCATGTGGTCATCACGGGCCTGTGGCCAGGGCACTTTTGGCTGGCAGTCCACGAAATACCGCCCGCTCAGCCTCTCGATGCCCTCCTCGGTGGCGCAGTAGATGGAGGTCTGGGCGCCAGCATCGCTGTCTCGTCTGAACATCGCGAGGAACCAAAGCACCCAAAATAACCACCATCGACAGGAGTAACCAATTTCGGTTCTAACAGCTCCTGAAAGCAAAAGAGAGTTGGTTGTGTGAACGGCCTGGGATGGAAGGAAGCACCTTCCAGGGTGACCCAGATGGAGGAGGAGGAGGAGGAGGAGGAGCAGGAGGACCAGGAGGAGGTGGAGATCCTGAATGAACCCTTCGCACATCGCTCGTTGCCCATTTGGCAGCCTTGGGGCAACTTCCAAATATTTTTCGGAAGACCCAACACTGAAGTAAGTGGGTGATGGTGCAAAAGGAGTGTGTGTGTGTGTGTGTGTGTATGTGTGTGTGTGTGTTTCCCCTCTTCCTCACAGATACTGCTGAGATGGGTGGAATATTAATTAAACATGGCTGGTATTTTTGGAGCTAAAAGAAGAAGGAAGCAGTGTTTCATTTCATTGTTTGCACTAACTGCTGATTCACATTTCAAAATTCATAGTAAACCAAGATACTTAGAAGATAAATGAAGAAAGGAAATGGATTCATTTTATCTCAGAGATAAATTTTGGCTGTAATATTTAGGAAGCCATTTTTTCCTTCCAAATATGTGATATAATGATGTCACAGTTTGAATGCCTCCATTGTTAGATGTTAGCTATTATAGAACAATGTTAGATATGGGATTTTTTTTAAAATTAATGACATCTAAGGATGCTTGAACCATCATAGTTGTGGAGATTTTTCATGGGAGTCTCATTGTGTAGCAAGGAAGGGTGCACCTCTTTTCCTCTTGACATGATCCACACGAAAAATTGTTTTAATTATCCAATTAAAAATTAAAATTCAGTTAGAACTAATGAGAAATTCAGGACCAAGAAAACAGGATACTCAACACAGGACATATAGCATTAAAAACGTAATTCAATTAGAAACCAAATAATGAGAATTTCAGGATAAAGAATACAGAACACTACTGGTATTGTTGATACACACACATTAAATAACATTAAATAGTGATGTTCTGTCTGTTCCCTGAATTGGTTAAAATAGTGCATTTGTGTGTGTGTGTGTGTGTGTGTGTGTTGTCACACACCTGAATCCACTGGAATTAGGTGGCTCATAGGGTTTGTATAGTGACTGTCCAAAGTTACAACGGCACTCCTGGTGCTTTGGAAAATAGGTCAACCCCCCTCTTCTTTGTGGCAGCCCCTCAAATACAGGTATTCCCCGAGTTATGAGGGTTCACTTAACACTCATTCAAAGTTACGTGATCAGCGCCCCCTAGTGTTTACGAGCAAGTCCCAAAATTACGAATATTGCAGCACCACGGCAATCGTTCGCCCTTACGAGCGACTTCAGTGGCGCTTCAACATTCACCCTATTTTTCCCCCGCTCCTCACAACTGCTTCCCCCCCTTCCTGCTGCGCCGGACTCATTTACCTTGCAAAAATCCCCTCTGCCACAGTTTCTTTCCCTTTGAGGGAGAGGAAAGTCGACTTGGAAATGTTTTTTGCGCCAAGAATGGAAGTTTCTGGAGTCCGTGATCTCGCGCAAGTGTTTGAAGTTGCGCCAAATCACGGACCTCAGAAACTTTCATTCTCTATGCGAAAGGTGCCTGTGTCCTGCTCCTGCCCCCAACTCCTTTCTGCCCGAGGACAGGCCTGAAGCCTTCAACTGAGGGAGAAGGCCAGGCCCCTCACACCCACGTCTAGCCTGCCGGAGCTCGCCACGCTTGGGGAGAACATGACCCTGTTGTCCCCGGAGCTTCGGAGGCCTCCTTCAAGCCACCTGGAACGGAGGCTGGGGGAGGCTTCTGCATGCCTCCGGAGGTTGGATCCAGTACTCGGAGGGGTCTTCCAAGCCGTTTGTGCCAGGAACGGAGGTTGGGGGGCTTTGGAAGCTCCTTTCTGGGCACAAACGGCTTGGAGCAGTCTTCCGAGGCCTGGATGCAGCACTCGGAAGCTCTGTTTTGGGTGGCAGAAGCTTGGAGCAGTTCTCTCACGGCTGGATCCACCCTCCGGAGGCATGCAGAAGCCCCCCCCAACCTCCGTTCCTGGCGCAAACGGCTCGGAAGACCCCTCTGAGGCCTGGATCCAGCCCTCGGAAGCTCCATTCCAGGGACAGCCACGTGGCTCCACAGTTGGGGGAAAGGAGGAGGCAGGCACCACAAACAGCACGAGAATTCAGGTACCCATTCTCTGCGAAAGAGGATCGGTGCCTGAACTCGTAAGGGAGTGATCTCGTTCGAGGTACGAGATTCACTCTATGAGTTTTCGAGTTACGAGTGGAAAGTTCAAGCTCTATTACACTCGTACCTCGAGGACTACCTGTAGTGGAATACTTCTATCATGTCCCCCCTAATCCTTCTCTAGACTAGCTATACCCAAATCCTGCAACCGTTCTTAAAGGTCTCCAGGCCTTTAATCATCTTAGTTGCTCTTCTTTGCACTTTTTCCAAAATCTCAACATCTTTTCGGTAATGTGGTGACCAAAACTGGATGCAGGATTCCAGGTGTGGTCTTACTAAGACTTTATAAAGCGGTACTAATACTTCACGTGTTTTTGACTCTATGCCTCTGTTCATGCAACCAAGAGACCTTCCCACCCAGAGATTCTAGGATTCTGGACCCGGGAGGGTGGGAGACGTCTCCCTCCACAGCTGAGCCCGATGGAGGAAACTCCCAGGGTGGCTCTTCAGAGTGGGTCAAGGGGGTCCCCAGTGGGAGAGAAATGCCTGGGGGGTGTCTCCAACTGGGGTGCCTTGGAGCATGACTTCCACTCACCTGGATGAACTGTGTAGCAGGTGACGTTGCTTCCTTCCAGCCGGTTGGCCAATTCTCTCGCATGGAGAATGTTGGCTAGTTTGCTGTTGCAGTACGATTGTAGGGCCTGCCACACACCCTCCGCCGGCTTGTGGATGGTCCGAAAGTCGATCTTCCCAAACATGTGGAAATTCGAGGACACAATTACGACTCGGCTCGGGGCGCAGCGCTTCAGCTGGTCCAGGAGCAGGTGGGTCAGCAGGAAGTGGGCCAGGTGGTTGACCTGGAAACTCAGGTCAAAGCCATCAGCGGTTTGGCGATCCTGAAAGACCCCTGCCAAAAAAGTAAGCAGAGTCTTTGCCTTATGATGGGTAACTTTGTGAACATTCGAAGTTGCAACGGATGTAATTACCAAACGGTAATTACGACCTGCTTCCAAAGTTCCAGTGTCTCCCCCTTGTGGCCACATGATCGCATTCTGGGTACTTGGCAACCGGGCTGCCCTTGGCAACGTGTCAAGTGACTGTGATTTATGACATGTCAAAAAAGGCATTTATTTGCAGTTTTCAGCAAAAGCACCTGACAGTGAACAATCGGTTCGCTTAACAACCGCCACAAAAAAGGTCGTAAAATCATGTGGGTCACAGGGGTGACCTGCTTTACAACTATCGCAACTTACGACCATAATTGGCAGGCTCCATCATGGTCATAAGTCTTTGAAGCAGCGCCCCATAGGAGTATAAATACTTTTTGGCCAGGGGCCGAAAGCTTCTGGATGCCCTGATCTCGCGGGAAGTCAGGCACCCATTCTCTGCAAAAGCGGATGGGTGCCTGAGCATGAGATCATGGCCCCCAGAGGCTTTTGGCCCCTGGCCAAAAAGTGTTTATGCTCCTATGGGGTGCTGCTTCAAAGAGCCCCATAGGGCTTGAGGACCCCTTTGCCACCAAGAATGGAGCCCCCGGAGGGAGCGCGTGTCACTCCGGGCCTCCGTTCTTGGCAGCAAAGGCCTCCTTGAAGCTTCTGCCACTGAAAACAAAGCCCTGGGTTGATGCGCTCATCACCCTGGGCCTCCATTCACAGCAACAAAGGGTTGACATGCGTGTTGCCCCAGCCTCCATTTTCGCCAGCAGAGGCCCTGCCTCTGCCATCAAGAACAAAGGCAGGAGGCAATGTGTGCATCAACCTGGGGCTCCATTCTCAGCGGCAGAGGCCTTTTGCAAAGATGATAAAAGACTTTGCAAGCAGAGGGGAGGCTTCGATGTTTCAGCCCTTACAACAATTTGCAAACCCTTTTGCTGCAAATCTCATCCAGGTCTCCATTTGCAGAGAACAGAGGCCTAAAGCAGGGCTTTTCAACCTTTTCATCGATTGTACCACTTTTAGGATATGGCAATATTTGAGTACCACCTAGCAAGGTGTCAAAAACTTGATGACCAAAAAAAAAAACCCTGTTCAAAGTTGCAATTGCACTGAAATGACTTATGACCATTTTCACACTTATGACCATTGCAACATGCCCTGGGTCATGTGATTTATATTTGGATGCTTGGCAACTGATTCATATTTATGATGGTCACAGTGTCCCAGGGTCATGTGATCCCCTTTTGCAACCTTTTGACAAGTAAAGTCAATGGCAGGGCTGCTGGTGGCCAAGTGCTAAGGCGGGACTTCCCTCCCTCCCTCCCTCTTTCTCATGCCCACCTCCTTCTGAAGGAAGAATTTGAAAACCCCCCCCATATTTTCTCTCTTCCATATATTCATCAAACAAGGAAAAGCCTCCAGAAACAGAAAAGACAAACTGCTGAGTGAACTAGCTTAAAAAGGCACATTCTCCTTTAAGAATTAGCTACTGGCTAGAAAGGAAAGTAAGGAGCCGGCAGCCGGCACTTAAGGAAGAAAAAAAATGTAGTAAGTATTGGCTGCCGGCTAAGGCAGCCTCCCCAAATGGCTCCATTCATAAGTAAAAGAATCTACAGGCAAAATCCATTCAGGAGAAAAATACTTCAAAATCCCTTGCAGCAAAACTTACAGCTAACAACAGCAGAGCAATAGAAGCTAACACCAAACATCAGCCAAATAGAAATTGCCAAACACTCCTTAAGAACACAAAGCCCACATTGCACAAATCCCAGAACTTCAAAGTCACACAAGCACATAAGAATCCTTCCACTCTCCATCTCCTCCCTCTTTCTCATGGGGGAGGGTGAGCCAGAACTGAGCCTCGGCCCTTTGTCTCTCCCCAGCCACTGCAGCTTCAGAGGACTCTCTCACTGTAAGTCCTTGCCTGCGCTGGCTCTTTCCCTCCCCCACTACACTTGGCTAGGCAGGGCTGCGTACCACCTGCCACTTGTTAATGTACCACAAGTGGTACGCGTACCACAGGTTGAAAAGCCCTGGCCTAAAGTACCGTGAGCTCTTGAGCTACTAATCTCACCTGGTCTTGCGGTACTTTAGGCCTCCATTCTCTGTGAATGCACTGAAGGCCTGAAGCATCGAAACAGGCCAAGAAAGCGAAGACTCTCTAGATCAGGGGTCTTCCAACGTGGCCCTTTTATGACTTGTGGACTTCCAACTCCCAGAATTCCTCAGCCAGGCATGCTGGCTGAAGAATTCTGGGAGTTGAAGTCCACAAGTCATAAAAGGGCCAAGTTTGAAGACCCCTGCTCTTGATCTTCGCGAGATGAGTATCCACAGGCTCAATGCCTGTGGAGACCTGGGGGATTGGGGGTGGGCGGGGGAGGGAATAGCCAGGGTGAATGTTGCACTGCCTCTGCGATCGTTCGTAAGGGCAAACGACTGCCGTGGTGCTGCAACATTCGTAATTTCGGGACTTGTTCGTAAATACTAGGAGGTGCTTATTGTGTAATTTCAAATGTTCGCTAACAGAACATTCATAACTCGGGGATTATCTGTAAAGGCAGTATACAAAAAATAAACAACTACAAATAGGAGAGAGCTGCTTCTGAAGTTACGGCCAAACCCCCGAAGGAAGAGAAATCCCGGAGACCCCCACAATATTCCCACTTCCTCGCCCTGATACCCCGGGGGAGGGTCTGCTCTGCGCCCACCGGCATTGTTGATGAGGATGTCCAGACGGGGCTCCGATTTTAAGAAGGTCTGTACAAAAGCTCGCACGGAGTTGAGGTTGGCCAGATCCAGGATCATCAGGATCACCTCCGAGTTCCCGCTTTCCTGGAAAAGGAGCAGAAGGAATCCTGAGAAGAATCGGGATCAGGTGCGGCTTCAAAGGCTGATCCAGGTTTACTCACCTTTTACGTATGTCTGCTCACCTCCTAGCAATCACTCTGGGTGGTGTGACATAAAACACTACAGGCAGCCCTCGACTTACAAGCATTTGTTTAGTGACCATTGTAAATAGCCCAGACCTTTTCCCCAGCTCTCAGGAATGTGTAAGCCTGGCAAACGGTAACCATTCTTCTGTACAGGGATGAGGAACAGTATATGTACCATGTTTGGGCAGGTCGTTTGATAAGGTTCTATGCGTACCAGATTTAGATCACAATTTGCTGAGTGTGTCTCACTTAGACAGTGAAAGGTATGAAGTAAGTGTACATGCAAGGTCATAAAGAATGACAGGGTATGTGCACAAGGTTTGAAACTGAACAATTAATATGTTTTGAGCCACAAGGAAACTGGTGGCAGTGCGCAAACAATCTTTTCTAATGAACCAAAGCATGATGGGTGCGCACATTCATTACACAGAAGGCTGGGTCATGCAATCTTTAAAGTATTGCAGAAAACGCCTGACTTGGTTGTAGGTTTGAATGTAAAAGATTGTGAAGACCGTTTGGATTGTGCTATTTGCAAAGAGACAAAATCAAAAGTATACCCTGTCAGCAACAGAAGTGATAGGAAATCTGAAAGAATTTTTCAGTTACTTCATGCTGATTTAATTGGCCTTCTATCCCATCAATGGGAGGGGCCCAATCTGCTTTGCTAATTGTTGATGGTTACTCTAGATACGGGTTTTGTTATTTACTAAAAAGCAAAACTGAAGTGTTTCAACAATTTAAACAATGGGTAATTTTTGTAGAGAGGAGATATAATCAAAGGGTATGTCAGCTACAGACAGACAGAGAAACCGAGTTCATGTCTAACATGTTTCAGCAGTGGCCGAGAAAGAGAGGCAAAACCCAGAGACGGATGAACCCCTACATTCCGGCAGAGAATGGAGTTGCTGAACGCAGACATGGTGTCTTACAGACTATGAAAGACGCATTGCTAGAAAGATGCAGGAATGAGTAAAGTATATTGGGGTGGGGCAATTTTAACTGCCAGAAGCTGTAAAGCTGATCCATCCTTGTATACTCAAAATTGTTAGCATTTGTGGATGATATTTGTTATATAACAAAGTCACGCGTGGCTGACCCACTGTTATTTAAGGAAAAGAAGGGTGGGTCTTTGAGGCACTGCATGGATTTTAAAGGGTTAAACGCGGTCAGTGTAGAAAATATGTACCCCTTCCCTCTGATGAAAGACATGTTAGCCCACCTGGCCAAAGGCAAAATTTTCATAAAACTAGACTTGAGAGAAGACTATTACCGGGTGAGGATTAGGGAGGGGGATGAATGGAAGACGGCCTTCAATTGCCCCTTAGGGAGTTTCCAGTTCAAAGTGATGCGTTTCGGACTCCCAGAAGCTCCTGCTGTATTTATGCAGCTGATAAACCAAGTGCTGCATGATCAGCTATATAAAGAGGTTTTGATTTACCTTGACGACCTCCTCATCTTTACTGAAACCATGGAGGAACACATCAAGCTAGTTCGAGAGGTTCTCAAGAAACAGTTGAAGACTAGCCTCTATGCCAAACTCTCTAAATGCGAGTTTCATCAGGTGCACCTTGACTACTTGGGCTACCGAATCTCTAGTGAGGGGGTGGAAATGGACCCGGCCAAAGTCAAAGTGGTGCTTGAACAGTTAAAGAGACTGTTTGCAGCAGAACCAGTTCTTAAACACCCTAACCCTGAGGAACCATTCACCATCCAAGCCGATGCCAGTGATGTTGCTGTGGGTTCTGTCCTCCTACAAAAGAATGCATAGGGGGATGTACAACCCTGCGCCTACACTTCCAGAAAACTTTCAGAAACAGAGAGACGATGGGCTGTTTGGGAGAAGGAGGCTTTTGCGGTCAGGTGGGCTTTGCTAACTTGGTGCCACTTCTTGGAAGGAAGCAAAGTGCCTTTTGAGGTATGGACTGATCATAAAATTTTAGAGGCACTGAAGACCCCTCGAAAGTTATCTCCTAAGCAAGTTAGGTGGGCCCAGTATTTCAACCATTTTAATTTCACTCTCAAATACCTCCCTGGGGGAAAGAACTTTTTGGCTGATGCTTTGTCTAGAACAGGGCTTTTCAACCTTTTCACCCATTGTACCACTTTTCAGATAAGGCAATATCCGAGTACCACCACTCGCCCAGCAAGGTATCAAAAACTTGACCCCCCCCCAAAAAAGGAAAAAAAGATAAAGTACAGGTAGTCCTCGACTTACAACAATTCGCTTAGTGACAGTTTGAAGTTACAACGGCACTGAAAAAAGCGAATTATGACCATTTTCACACTTATGACTGTTGCAGCACCCCCAGGGTCATGTGATTTACATTCGGATGCTTGGCAACTGATTCATACTTATGACGTTCACAGTGTCCCAGGGTCATGTGATCAATGGCCGGGGGCGTGGCCAGCTGATCACTCAGGTTGTAGTGTGCCTGTGGGGGGGAATCCGTGGGTCTTTGGTGGAGGGGGATGGGACTGGGGTGGGTGCCTGCCTTCCTTCCCTCCCTCTCTCCCATTGTCCCTTCCTTCCTTCTTTCCTTCCTCCTTCCCTCCCTCTTTCCCACTGTCCCTTCCTTCCTTCCTTTCCTTCACCTCCCTTTGTCCCTTCCTACTTCCCTCCTTCTCTCCCACTGTCCCTTCCTTCCTTCCTTTCCTTCACCTCCCTTTGTCCCTTCCTACTTCCCTCCCACTGTCCCTTCCTTCCTTCCTTTCCTTCACCTCCCTTTGTCCCTTCCTCCTTCCCTCCCTCTTTCCCACTGTCCCTTCCTTCCTTCCTTTCCTTCACCTCCCTTTGTCCCTTCCTCCTTTCCTCCCTCTTTCCCACTGTCCCTTCCTTCCTTCCTTTCCTTCCCTCCTTTGGTCCCTTCCCTTCCTTCCTGTCTTCACCTCCTTTGTCCCTCCTACTTCCCTCCATTGTCCCTTCCTTTCTTCTTTCCTTCCTTTCCTTCACCTCCTTCTTTGTCCCTTCCTCCTTCCCTCCTCTTTCCCACTGTCCCTTCCTTCCTTTCCTTTCCTTCACCTCCCTTTGTCCCTTCCTCCTTCCCTCCTTCTCTCCCACTGTCCCTTCCTTCCTTCCTTTCCTTCACCTCCCTTTGTTCCTTCCTACTTCCCTCCCACTGTCCCTTCCTTCCTTCCTTTCCTTCACCTCCCTTTGTCCCTTCCTCCTTCCCTCCCTCTTTCCCACTGTCCCTTCCTTCCTTCCTTTCCTTCACCTCCCTTTGTCCCTTCCTCCTTTCCTCCCTCTTTCCCACTGTCCCTTCCTTCCTTCCTTTCCTTCACCTCCCTTTGTCCCTTCCTCCTTCCCTCCCTCTTTCCCACTGTCCCTTCCTTCCTTCCTTCCTTTCCTTCACCTCCCTTTGTCCCTTCCTCCTTCCCTCCCTCTTTCCCACTGTCCCTTCCTTCCTTCCTTCCTTTCCTTCACCTCCCTCTTTGTCCCTTCCTACTTCCCTCCCACTGTCCCTTCCTTCCTTCCTTTCCTTCACCTCCCTTTGTCCCTTCCTCCTTCCCTCCCTCTTTCCCACTCTCTCTTCCTTTCCTTCACCTCCCTGTCTTCCTCCTTCCCTCCCTCTCCCACTTTCCCTTCCTTCCTTCCTTCACCTCCCTTTGTCCCTTCCTCCTTCCCTCCGTCTCTCCCATTGTCCCTTCCTTTCCTTCACCTCCCTTTGTCCCTTCCTCCTTCCCTCCCTCTCCCCCACTGTCCCTCCCTTCCTTCCTTCCTTCCTTCCTTCCTTCCTTCCTTCCCTTCACCTCCCTCTTTGTCCCTTCCTCCTTCCCTCCTTCACTGTCCACTGTCCTTTCCTTCTTTCCTTCACCTCCCTCTTTGTCCCTTCCTCCTTCCCTCCCTCTCTCCCACTGTCCCTTTTTTACATTTTTTTTTTACATGTTTTTTCAACCCGTCCTACGCGTACCACCAGCCATGTGCTCGCGTACCACTGGTGGTACGCGTACCACCGGTTGAAAAGCCCTGGTCTAGAATGCCCCAATATAAGAGCCGCCGGGAGGAGGTCATTAATTCCATTGTTCCATGAGAGGCTAAACGCAGAAGAGATCCAACGAGCCTGATAGTCAGTTAACACAAAAACTCAAAGAGGAACTAAAAACAGACTCTTGGTTCAGCGACAATAGATCGCTATTGACCTATCGAGATAGTCTAGCATGGAAGGGCTCTAAGCCGTACCTTCCAGCCTCCCTCAGAATTCAAGCCTCCCAACGTGTCATGACGTATCGAGACTTTTTCCCCATTGCCGGCAATGGGGTGGGCGCGGTTTCAGCGTGACGCATCTGGCCTGTGGGCCGGCAGTTTGACATGCCTGGACTAGAATCTAGACAGCTTTATAAGAGACTTGAAACAGTTTGTAGACTTCCTACGCCCTAAATATAATGACAGATGGTTAAAAGAGGGATTTGAAGATTAGCGTAATGTTTAGCTCAACCTGTTGACTGCTTTTTCTTCTTGCTTCATATACATATACATACACACATAAAGACACACACACAAATACACACATATTTGTAAAAAGGGAGGAGAATTTATTGCTTTTTCTTTTCTTTCAGCACCCAGCCAGGGTGAATCCTACATGTTAAATGTTAAATATTAAATTTAATTGACCACTTCTTCTTTTTCTGTACAGTTTTTGTTGTTGTTGTTGTTAGGGTAGAATGTATGCATTTATTTTGTTTCATTTGCTTGTTTATTGTTTTCCACTTTATTCTCTATGCTAAAACAAATAATAATAATAATAATAATAATAATAATAATAATAATAATAATAATAATAATAATAATAATAATAATAATAATAATAATAATAATAATAATAATAATAATAATAATAATAATAATAAGAAGAAGAAGAAGAAGAAGAAGAAGAAGAAGAAGAAGAAGAAGAAGAAGAAGAAGTAGTAGTAGTAGTAGTTGTTTCTCTTTAGTTCTAGGTTGCTTCTCTCCTTGGTTAGTTTCCATCCGTTGCTTCTTGTCCTGCCTTCAGGGGCTTTGGAGAATAGCTTGACTCCCTCTTCTTTGGGGCAGCCCTTGAGATATTGGAACACTGCTATCATGTCCCCCCTCGTCCTTCTCTTCATTAAACTAGACATACCCAATTCCAACAACCGTTCCTTATATGTTTTAGCCTCCAGTCCCGATCATCTTTGATGCTCTTCTCTGTACTCTTTCTAGTCTCAAAATCTTTTTTACATCGTGGTGACCAAAACTGGATGCAGTATTCCAAGTGTGGCCTTACCAAGGCCTTGTAAAGTGGTAGTAACACTTCACGTGATCTTGATTCTATCCCTCTGTTAATGCAGCCTAGCACTGTGTTGGCTTTTTTGGCAGCTGCAGCACACGGCTGGCTCATATTCAAGGGATTGTCCACTAGGACTCCGAGGTCCCTCTCACAATTGCTACTATTGAGCAAGGTACCCCCTATACTATAGCTGTACATTTGGTTTTTCTTGCCTAAATGTAGAACCTTGCTTTTTTCACCATTGAATTTCATTTTGTTAGATAGCGCCCAGTGTTCCAGTTTGTTCAGATCCTCCTGTATCTTAAACCTGTCTTCTGGAGTGTTGGCTTTTCCTGCCAGCTTGATGTCGTCTGCAAATTTGATGAGTTCCCCATCTATCCCCTCGTCCAAATCGTTGATGAAGATGTTGAAGAGCACTGGGCCCAGAACAGAGCCCTGGGGCACCCCACTACACACTTCCCTCCATGTAGATACAGTTCCATTGAGGACCACACGCTGAGTACGGCCGGTCAGCCAGCTACGGATCCATCTGGTGATGATGCTGTCTAACCCACATTTTTCTATCTTATCAAGTAGTAGGTTGTGATCTACTTTATCAAATGCCTTACCGAAGTCCAGGTAAATTATATCCACAGCATTCCTCTGATCCACTAATTTTGTCACTTGGTGAAAGAATGCAATAAGGTTTGTCTGGCATGATCTGTTTTTGACAAACCCATGTTGTCTTTTAGTAATGACTTTGTTTGCCTCTAGGTGTTTGCTATTCATTGTTTGATTATCTTTTCCAGAATCTTCCCAGGTATTGAGATCAGGCTGATAGGTCTGTAATTTCCTGGATCCATTTTTTTTCCTTTTTTGAAGATGGGAACTACATCAGCTCTTTTCCAGTCCTCCGGTAGTTCCCCAGTGCTCCAGGATCTTTGAAAAATATAGTTCAATGGTTCTGAGATCACACCTGCCAGTTCCTTGAGAACCCTGGGGTGTAATCCATCTGGTCCTGGTGATTTGAACTCGTCTAGGCTGGACAGGTGCTCACTTACCATTTTCTTGCCTATCTTAACTTGTGTTCCTATTCTGTTTTTTATGGCACTATTTTTGATAGGTTGGTCTGTTTTTTCCCTTTGTGTAAAGACAGATGCAAAAAACGAGTTAAATAGTTCTGCTTTCTCACTATTGCTTGTCACCTTCTTGCCACTTTCACCCACTAATGGACCAATCATTTCCTTCACTTTTTTCTTGTTTTTTACATGTTGAAAGAAGCTTTTTTGTTATTTTTGACTTTGGTCACAAGCCTTAGTTCATTTTGAGCCTTAGCTTTCCTCACTTCATCTTTGCAGGCTTGGGCTATTTGCTGATATTCTGACTTAGTTATGTGCCCCTCTTTCCACTTTCTATACTTGTCCTTTTTATCTTTCAATTTATCAGAGAGTTCTTTATGCAGCCATGCTGGTCTCTTTTGAGAGCTGTTATTTTTCCTCTTTGTTGGTATTGTGCTAGACTGGGCTTTTATTATCTCGCTTTTCAAAATTTCCCAAGCTTCTTGAGTTGTTTTCCCCTTGAGGATTCTCATCCATGGAATCCTTCCCAAGCCCTCTCTAAGTTTATTGAAATTAGCTCTCTTAAAGTCCAAGACTCTAGTTTGACTGTGTTCTAGTGCTTGTGCTTCCATAATGTTGAATTCCAATATTGCATGATCACTTCCTCCCAAGGTTCCTGTGGCTTCAACACCTTCTATCATTTCATCTCTGTTAGCGAGAATTAGATCCAGAATGGCTAATCCCCTAGTTCCCTTCTCTACTTTTTGGGAGACAAAGTTGTCTGCTAGGTTTGTCAGGAATCTGTTTGATCTTCCACTTGGTGCAGAGTTTGTCTCCCAGTTGATGTCAGGGTAGTTAAAGTCCCCCATTACTATTGTGATGTGCTTCCTACATACCTTAGTTAGCTGACTAGCAAAAAGTTCATATATTTCCTCTGTATGGTTGGGTGGCCTATAGTATACACCTATGGCAATGTCATTTTCCCCCCTTTTATATTGACCCAAATGCATTCAAGACAGTTTTCATCATTGTTATGCTCTATTTCTGTAGAGATGTAGTTATTTCTTACATATAGAGCAACTCCACCTCCTCTTTTGTTTGGTCTGTTTCTTTTAAATAATTTAAATCCCTCTAGCTGTGTGTTCCATTTGTGGGTTTCATCCCACCATGTTTCCGTAATGGCAACAATATCACATCTACCCTCATTAGCCTGAATTTCTAGTTCACCCTGTTTACTGTTCATACTGTAATATAAATCATACTGTTCATACTCTGATATATAAATCGTAAGGTTGCAAAAGGGGATCATATAATCCTGTGACACTGCGACCGTCATAAATATGAGTCAGTTGCCAAGTGTCTGAATTCTGATCACGGGAACATGGGGATGCTGCAACGCTCGTGTGAAAAATGGTCATAAGTCACTTTTTTTCAATGCAGTTGTAATTTTGAACAGTCGCTAAATAAACTCTTGTAAGTCACAGACTACCTGCATAACATCTATCCCACTGTGACTCTATGGCACCATATTATGGAGATTTTATCATGGTTTCACCCTAACTTAATATTTTACCTCGTCTGTTGTAGCGTCCACCCATTTGATATACACGTTTGTTCATACTTAAACTTACATTTGCATCTGCCTGTATAGTGCATTTTATCTGCATTGCATATCAGGGATTGCATAACCTCTGTAGATGCCATATGCTAAATAAATGAATAAAATCCACCAGGAAAAGACCTGAGTGCTGAAGAACGGAGGGAAGGAGGGAACCACACGGCAGGCGCTTACCCGTCTGATGTCGCACACAGCCGATTCTCCTCTTGCTTTGTCGCGGCATGCCAGAATGACACGGGCGCCTCTCCGGGCCAGATCCACCGCTGTGGCCTTCCCGATCCCTGAATTTCCACCTAGAAAAGGCCAGAGAAAGGATTCACCGAGATAGCCCAGCCTTTGATGGGGACCCAGGAGCCAGGCCTGCGTTTGTGTGCCTGCAGTTTTTGTGGCATCACACAGTGAAGCACTTGTGTGGCAGTGTTTCTCAACCGTGGCAACTTTAAGACGGGTGGACTTCAACTCCCAGAATTAAAGTTATGCAACATCTTAAAATTGCCCAGGTTGAGAAACTCTGGCTCAGGGCATGATTTTCACAAGTCTTTCAGAACAGTTTTACATCAACAAAGAAGAACAGCTTAAAATTATTCAGGTGTAATACAGGTAGTAGTAATACATCATTTATTCAGTGACCATTTGAAGGTACAATGGCACTGAAAAATGGGACGTATGACCAATTTTCACAGGACTCCAATATTTCAAACATATTCAACCTGTGCGATTCACTTAACAATCGTGGCGAACAAGATCATAAAATCAAGGGCGATGCACTTAACGACTGCCTTGCTTAACAATGGAAATTCTGTTCCCCATTGTAGTCGTAAGTCAAGGACCAACTGTACAGTAATGTTCATAGCAGTTGTTAACGGTTAGTGGGAAGGAAGTTGTTTGTTTTCCACTTCACAGTTTAAATAAATTATTTCAATGTAAGCGGTGAAAGATAAAAGGGCCAAATTTTCCTGATTATTTAATTATGAAATTGAAGACCAGTTCAAAGGACTTCAAAAATGATGTTGGAGAAGATGTAAAAATGTAAAAACAGCCTAGTTTTAAATACCGGAAAAACCAAAGAGATCATTGTCGATTTCAGAAAAGGCAGGCACAGCCACACACCTCTGTGCATCAATGATTCACCTGTGGAGATGGTTACCAGCATCAAATTCCTGGGTGTGCAGCTAACGAGTAGGCTGGCTTGGTCGCTCAACAGTGAGAAACTGGTAAAGCAGGCACAGCAGCACCTGCATTTTCTGCGTTGCATGAGAAAAGCACATCTTCCCTCCCCTGTCCTGACCACTTTCTACAGGGGGACGATCGAGAGCATCCTGTCATACAGCATCACAGTCTGGTTTGGAGGCATCACTGCTTCAGACAGGAAGGCGGTGCAGAGAGTGGTGAGGATGGCCAAAAAGATCATTGGCAGTCCTCTCCCTCCCATCCAGGACATGGCACAGAAGCGTTGCTTGAGCAGGGTCCATAAGATTATCTGGGACACTACACATCCTGTTCACGACCTGTTTTCCTTGTTACCTTCTGGGAGGAGGCTTCGTGGTATCCGCAGCAGAACATCCAGATTCAGCCATAGTTTCATTCCATACAGCATCAACCTTGCGAACTCTCAAACTTCCTCCTTGCGTTATATATTCAAGATGGACAGTATTTAATATTTATTTGCTATGTATATGTAGGGGTGTGGGTCTATACATATGTTGTACATAGTATATTTTAGGTGTGTATCATGTATGTGTTTCACTTTGAGAGCGGGCAACTAAATTTCATTCTTGATGTGTGCCGTTGTGCCCACAGTAAAAAAAATGACAATAAAGTTTATCTTATCTTATCTTCTAGTCCTGATTTAGCTATGAAAGGCAGCTGAGTGGCTTTGGGCCAGGAGATAGTGAATTCTAGTCCTATCATAGGCATGAAAGCCAATTGGGTGAGACTCTGAGGGGGGGTGTTGTTGTTGTTAGTTGCGAAGTCGTGTCCGACCCATCGTGACCCCATGGACAATGTTCCTCCAGGTCTTCCTGTCCTCCTGAGGGGGGGTGGGGGGTGGCCAAAGCAGAGCCAGGGACTAAGAAAAGTGATTCCCGTCCCCATGTAAAATGAGATCCGGGCAGCCATTTCCAGCCGCCTCCTATGCCAATCAAATGTCAATCAACATCTGTCTAAGAAAGAGAAGTAGTAGGCTGAGATGATAGCATCTTCCAATATTTGAGGGGCTGCCACAGAGAAGAGGAGGGGTCAACCTGTTCTCCAAAGCGCCTGAGGGCAGGAGAAGAAGCAACGGATGGAAACTAATCAAGGAGAGAAGCAACCTGGAACTAAGGAGAAACTTCCTAACAGTGAGGACAATTAACCAGTGGAACTACTTGCCTTCAGAAGCGGTGAATGCTCCAACACTGGAAGTTTTTAAGAAGAGACTGGACAGCCATTTGTCTGAAATGGTATAGGGTTTCCTGCCTGAGCAGGGGGTTGGACTAGATGACCTCCAAGGCCCCTTCCGACTCTGTTATTCCGTTTGCCCTTCCGAAATCTGGCTACCCCTGTCTGGGCCAGGCAGGGCCTTGAGCAGCCCTGCTGAGAACTTTCTCCCCTGCGCCCCTCCGGCGAGTGCCCGGCTCTTCCCCACCCCGTCCTCTGGGGAGGGGGATGTCTCAAGGTCCGAGGGAGCCCCCGGGACGGCTGGTCTCTGCGGACGCTCCCCGCTTCCGCTGCTCCCCTTTGGGTCCTCACCTACTTTATTCCAAAGGAGCTTTTTGGGATGGACTTTCCTGGCTTTTCTCAAGTTAGGGGATGGGGGAGAATCTCCGCGGACAACCTGGTTTCTGGTTAACCTGCGACTCGCATTTCACTTTGACCTTCGAGCTGCGCTTTTATTCCTGGATTTTGCTCCTGCCTGCAGCCACTGAGGTGGGGGTGGGTGGGTTTATTTAATAAGAAAGAAAGGCAATGCCCCCCGCCCCAGCCTCGACGCCCCCCCCCGCCACGGATGGGAGCGCAGCAGCCCCCCGGAGCTACCTGTGATGAGAACCGTCTTGCCCCGCAGGCTGACCGCGTTCCGGCACCGGGTGGCCGCCGCGAAGGTGTAGTAGAGCAGCGCGCAGAGCCCCAGCAGCACCGCCGCGCCCGCCGCCAGCATCGCCGCCGCCTCCATGGCCCGCTCGCCCGCTTCTCTTTGACTGGGACGGGCCCCGTCCCGGCCTCTCCGCCCCCGCCTGGGAGAGCCAGGATCACTAGCAGCGCTGCCAGCCTGTCGCCCTCCCCTCCTCCCCCCTTGGCCTCGCAAGGGAGGGAGGGAGGAGATGCGAAAGAGAAGGAGGGAGGGAGGAACGAAGGAAGGAGCAAAGGAAAGGAAGGAGGAAGCAAAGAAGAAAGGAACGAACGAAAGAAGGAAGGAAGGAAATGGGAATGAGAAGGAGGGAAAGGAGGGAGGGAGGAACGAAGGAAGGAGCAAAGGAAAGAAAGGAGGAAGCAAAGAAGAAAGGAACGAACGAAAGAAGGAAGGAAGGAGATGGGAATGAGAAGGAGGGAAGGGAGGAGAGAGGGAGGAACGAAGGAAGGAGCAAAGGAAAGGAAGGAGGAAGCAAAGAAGAAAGGAATGAACGAAAGAAGGAAGGAAGGAAGGAGATGGGAATGAGAAGGAGGGAAGGGAGGAGAGAGGGAGGAACGAAGGAAGGAGCAAAGGAAAGGAAGGAGGAAGCAAAGAAGAAAGGAATGAACGAAAGAAGGAAGGAAGGAGATGGGAATGAGAAGGAGGGAAGGGAGGAGAGAGGGAGGAACGAAGGAAGGAGCAAAGGAAAGGAAGGAGGAAGCAAAGAAGAAAGGAACGAACGAAAGAAGGAAGGAAGGAGATGGGAATGAGAAGGAGGGAAGGGAGGAGAGAGGGAGGAACGAAGGAAGGAGCAAAGGAAAGGAAGGAGGAAGCAAAGAAGAAAGGAACGAACGAAAGAAGGAAGGAAGGAGATGCGAAAGAGAAGGAGGGAAGGAAGGAGAGAGGAACGAAGGAAGGAGCAAAGGAAAGGAAGGAGGAAGCAAAGAAGAAAGGAACGAACGAAAGAAGGAAGGAAGGAGATGCGAAAGAGAAGGAGGGAAGGAAGGAGAGAGGAACGAAGGAAGGAGCAAAGGAAAGAAAGGAAGCAAAGAAGAAAGGAACGAACGAAAGAAGGAAGGAAGGAAATGGGAATGAGAAGGAGGGAAAGGAGGGAGGGAGGAACGAAGGAAGGAGGAAAGAAAGGAGGAAGCAAAGAAGAAAGGAACGAACGAAAGAAGGAAGGAAGGAGATGGGAATGAGAAGGAGGGAAGGGAGGAGGGAGGGAGGAACGAAGGAAGGAGCAAAGGAAAGGAAGGAGGAAGCAAAGAAGAAAGGAACGAACGAAAGAAGGAAGGAAGGAGATGGGAATGAGAAGGAGGGAAGGGAGGAGGGAGGGAGGAACGAAGGAAGGAGCAAAGGAAAGAAAGGAATGAACGAAAGAAGGAAGGAAGGAGATGCGAAAGAGAAGGAGGGAAGGAAGGAGAGAGGAACGAAGGAAGGAGCAAAGGAAAGAAAGGAGGAAGCAAAGAAGAAAGGAACGAACAAAAGAAGGAAGGATGGAGATGGGAATGAGAAGGAGGGGAGGGAGGGAGGAGATGCGAAAGAGAACATGTTTATTTTTATTTTTGAAAACGTTTTATTGATTTTCTAATTTCACATTTAAATATTTGAAAAGCAGTGTGGTGGCTGAGTTGGTCAATAATTCAATAACATACAAATATCTTTAGTACAGATCTCAAACTATTACAATAAACATGTCCTCTCTTTTCCCTTTGGTATTTACTGTCTCATATTTGAATTAATACAATTCTTATTTATATCGATTAAATAAAAATAACTTTTTTACATTTATCAATAATTTTTCTTTAACAACAACAACAATAATAATAATAATGTTGGAAGGGACCTTGGAGGTCATCTAGTCCAACCCCTGCTCAGGCAGGAAACCCTACACCATTTCGGACAAATGGCTGTCCAGTCTCTTCTTAAAAACTTCCAGTGTTGGAGCATTCACCGCTTCTGGAGGCAGGTTGTTCCACTGGTTAATTGTTCTAACTGTCAGGAAGTTTCTCCTTCGTTCTAGGTTGCTTCTCTCCTTGATTAGTTTCCCTCCGTTGCTTCTTGTCCTGCCTTCAGGGGCTTTGGAGAACAGCTTGACTCCCTCTTCTTTGGGGCAGCCCCTCAGATATTGGAAGACTGCTATCATGTCCCCCCTCGTCCTTCTCTTTGTTAAACTAGACATACCCAATTCCAGCAGCCGTTCCTTATATGTTTTAGCCTCCAGTCCCCTGATCATCTTTGTTGCTCTTCTCTGCACTCTTTCTAGAGTCTCAAAATCTTCTTTACATTGTGGTGATCAAAACTGGATGCAGTATTCTAGGTGTGGCCTTACAAGGCCTTGTAAAGTTGTTATGTACTGGGCCTTGCTGAAGTCATTCAGCAAGGCTCAGAAAGTCTGCAGAGAGGCTGGGCCTTGCTGAGTCATTCAGCAAGGCCCAGGAAGATTGGAAACAAGTTGCAGAGACCCGGACAGACCACATGCTGTTGCTGGGCATGTGGCAGGCAAGGCCACATCGCATCAGCCTGCTTGGGTCGCCAGATACACAAGCCCCCTAATGAGTTGCCAAAGCAGGGGGGGGGGGTTCTGTGCGTCCCGTAGTGGGGGGTTTAAGACAAGGGGTTCACCGGCCCCTTAAGACACAACTGTGCAGGGTTGTTAAGTTGCAGGGAGTTCCCCTGGCTATGGAGCTGGACGCAAGGTCCGCTCGTCCTATTATTGCTGCAGACACCTTTAATACAGGTTGTTCCAGGGGGGGCTCACGAGTCCAGCTCAGGCCCTCCAAGCTTATCCTCCCTGACTTTCAGGTTTCAAGAGTCAGTGTGCAAGGGGAGGCCACGCTAAGAGTTCAGCGTGAGGAATGCGATGGCCGCCATTCCGCGGCCTATACTGACCACAAGCCTTTGCTGGGGTTGTTACTACTCACAAACAACCCCCACACATCATATCTCCTAGAATGCTGAGATGGTCCTGAATCTCCCCTCCATGCTAGGGATGTGGCTGCAGAAACTGCCACTGATCACACGCTTGCACGCGTGCTGACATGTGTGTTGTCAGGATGGCCTGACACGTGTCCTGGTACTGATTTCCAGAGCTTCTGGCGCAGGAAGCACGAATTGTCCACATTCAAGGGGTGCATCCTGTGGGGCAATCGAGTAGTCATCCCGGCCTCATTGAGGACTAGAGTCTTGCTCTCTCTTCATGAGGGACATCCGGGAATAGTAAGGATGAAGGCGCTTGCGCGCAGCCATCTTTGGTGGCCTGGACTCGATAAGGACATCAAGGCCCAGGTTCAGGGATGTCAACTGTGAAGGCAAACCATCTCCTTATTGTACAAAGAGGATGTCTATGTGTTAGTCACTGTAAAGAGTCACATCATTGAAGTCATGAGGAAAACAAGGGTTTCAATATTGCAAAATGTATGATTCCAACTTAGACTGTAGTATTGTGTACCAACCATTGCTAAGGCTACAGATGCTAAACCCTGCATGGAATCCTCATGTAAGAACTTCTGCAAATTTTGTACATTCTCATCATGCTCCTATGTTCAGGATGTGAAAGCAATTGGGACACATTCTATTCACAGTGCATTCATTCAATGGGAGGAATCCAAGTCCCTTTCCATCTTGTGGCTTATTTCAACGCCACATCGACCAGTTGTGCTGGGGTTTGCAGGGCACAGTTCCTCCCCTGGCTCTGCTCTCAGGGGGGAGGGGGACCCCAATTATGATTGGGGGATCACAGTCTCCCCACGAGGGCGCATCTTCTACTGCTCCGATGGGGGTCTTGCCATGGAGGCGGCTCCTGACTCTGGCAGAGGTCCCTGGCTAGGGACAAATCCCCGTACATGGGCCACTCAGGCACTCCTGCTGCTGGTCTTGGGCTCAAGGGACAATGCTCCCAAGAGGAGTCCCAGGGAATTCCAGGGAAATCCACCCCGCCAAGGGACTGGGGGAACTCAACCCCTCCAAGGAACTCTGGTGTTGGGTCTAGCGGATCCAGCCAGTCAGTGGCAGGGGGAACACCTGAGTTGTCTGAGGGAAAAGCCCTGGGGTATTGTAACACCTAGCAGGCACTCCAGGCACCTATGCCTATGGCAACACCTACCTCGAAGATTACAACTCAACACCTACCTCGGAGATTACAACTTTAATTAAACCCAGTCTGTTTCCACGCAGCAGAATGGGTTAAGAGTCCTCCAAGCAGTACAGCAGATGTGAGGTCTCTAAGGTGCTCATATTGTCAACAAAGTGAAATATACCCAGGAACTGGGGGTTGTAAGGTAAAGACTGTTGGAACAAAGGCCAACCGGCCTGCCATGAGGTTGTTGTGTGTTAAGGGTTAAACAACATGTATGTATTGTTTAATCCAAGAGGGGAGGGGTGTTATGTACTGGGCCTTGCTGAAGTCATTCAGCAAGGCTCAGAAAGTCTGCAGAGAGGCTGGGCCTTGCTGAGTCATTCAGCAAGGCCCAGGAAGACTGGAAACAAGTTGCAGAGACCCGGACAGACCACATGTCTGCCCGGGACCCAGACAGGCTGTCTCCAACCTCGTGCGCATGCGTGAGGCGGGAGAATAGCCTGCATCGATTGGCTGAGCATTCCCTTGCTAGGGAATATAAGAAGGAGTGGCCAGTGTGGCCAGGTTGTTGTTGTTAGTGCTTGATTCTGTGTTAGTTCTGTTCAATCTATCTACGTGCTTCTGTTCAGTGCATGTACACAATAAAGATCATCTTTTGCACCAACTGCCTCGTCTTCATGTCTGCGTTGCGAACAGAACAAAAGTGGTATTAACACTTCACGTGATCTTGATTCTATCCCTCTGTTAATGCAGCCTAGCACTGTTTTGGCTTTTTTGGCAGCTGCAGCAACCTGCTGGCTCATATTTAAGTGATTGTCCACTAGGACTCCGAGGTCCCTCTCACAGTTACTACTATTGAGCAAGGTACCCCCTATACTATACCTGTACATTTGGTTTTTCTTGCCTAAATGTAGAACCTTGCTTTTTTCACCATTGAATTTCATTTTGTTAGATAGCGCCCAGTGTTCAAGTCTGTCCAGATCCTCCTGTATATTAAGCCTGTCTTCTGGAGTGTTGGCTATTCCTGCCAGCTTGGTGTCGTCTGCAAATTTGATGATTTCCCCATCTATCCCCTCGTCCAAATCGTTGATGAAGATGTTGAAGAGCACTGGGCCCAGAACAGAGCCCTGGGGCACCCCACTGCACACTTCCCTCCATGTAGATGCGGTTCCATTGAGGACCACACGCTGAGTACGGCCGGTCAGCCAGCTACGAATCCATCTGGTGGTGATGCTGTCTAACCCACATTTTTCTATCTTATCAAGTAGTAGGTTGTGATATCCTCGTTGTTTTAACATTCAGTCTTTTTAGACAATCAATGTCCTGATTAATTTTTCCCAATTTTTAATTGCTCATTAATATTTAAATTTATTAGTATGTATAATTTCCAAGTTTTAAATAATCCCAATTCCCTTTATCACAATTCATCACCAGATCTAATGTTCAGGATACACGTCTTATCATTTGAATTCTCACCATCTTACACCAACCAATTAATAATGCAATATAATATTCTTATTTTCTGATCATTTCCAAATATCTTAAATTTAGTAACCAAAATTTCTCGTTTCAACCTATTGCTATGTCATGGTTCCGACAGATGAAAGAACTTCGAGGCATTGTTTACCTTAAAGAATCTTTATTCAAGTAGCATAGCATCGGCACGTACATAGGCCAAGCCAAAATCTGAATTCCCCTCCCCTGAGCACATAGTACCAAAGCACAATTCCCTCCTCTAATTAACAGTCATAAACCACATTCTCCAAGTCTTGTCCCTGCTGCCTGGCTGCCATGTCCTTGGCTGTGCTGCTCCGCGCAGGCCGCGCCCAGGGGTGACTCTCCGTAGGTTCGCCACCACTGACCTAGGTTTTCATCCCGTACAAAGTCTGTGTGATTCCTAAGACTTCATGGCACACATAATAAAAATAAAAAGATAAGATAAATAACCTTTATTGTCATTTTTATATTGTGGGCACAATGGCACACATAAAAAATGAAATTTAGTTGCCCGCTCTCAAAGTGAAACATATACATGACACACACCTAAACATACTATGTACAACATATATATAGACCCACATCCCTACATATACATAGCAAATAAATATTAAATACTGTCCATCTTGAATATATAACGCAAGGAGGAAGTTTGAGAGTTCGCAAGGTTAATGCTGTATGGAAAGAAACTATGGCTGAATCTGGATGTTCTGCTACGGATACCACGAAGCCTCCTCCCAGAAGGTAACAGGGAAAACAGGTTGTGAAGAGGATGTGTAGTGTCCCAGAAAATCTTGTGGGCCCTGCTCAAGCAACGCTTCTGTGCTATGTCCTGGATGGTAGGGAGGGAACTGCCAATGATCTTTTCGGCCATCCTCACCACTCTCTGCACCGCATTCCTGTCTGAAGCAGTGATGCCTCCAAACCAGACTGTGATGCTGTATGACAGGATGCTCTCGATTGTCCCCCTGTAGAAAGTGGTCAGGACAGGGGAAGGAAGATGTGCTTTTCTCATGCGGCGCAGAAAATGCAGGCGCTGCTGTGCCCGCTTCACCAGTTTCTCACTGTTGAGCGACCAGGTCAGCCTACTCGTTAGCTGCACACCCAGGAATTTGATGCTGGTAACCATCTCCACAGGTGAATCATTAATGCACAGAGAAGTGTGGCTGTGCCTGCCTTTTCTGAAACCAACAATGATCTCTTTGTTTTTTCCTGTATTTAAAACTAGGCTGTTTTCCTTGCACCAGTTCACCAACCCCTCAACCTCCTTGCAGTAAGCTTCCACCTTGTCATCCTGAATAAGGCCCACTACTGTTGTATCATCTGCGAACTTCACAATATGGTTGGTGGCAAAACTAGCACAGCAGTCATGGGTCAACAGGGTGAACAGCAGCGGACTTAAGACGCAGCCCTGAGGAGAACCTGTGCTCAAGAAAATGGTATTTGAGGTATTTGTTCCAACTCGCACATATTGGGGCCTGTTGGTAAGAAAATCCAGAATCCAGTTGCACAAAGGAGTGTTTAAGCCTAAAAGGCCCAGTTTGTCTACTAGATGCTGGGGAATGATTGTGTTAAACGCCAAACTGAAGTCGACAAACAGCAAACGCACATGAGTATTTCTTTCCTCTAAGTGCTTCAGGCTCAGATGGAGAACGGAAGAAATAGCATCCTCCGTAGAGCGATTTGGTCGGTAGGCAAACTGAAGCGGGTCAAATGCTGGCAGGAGGCTAGATACAATAGTGTCTTTTATCAGCTTCTCAAAGCATTTCATGATGGTGGATGTCAGTGCAACCGGACGGTAATCATTGAGGCCTGTAATTGTGGACTTTTTTGGCACTGGCAAGATGATGGCCATCTTAAAACACGATGGGACCACTGCCTGCTGCAATGAGAGGTTGAAAATATCAGTGAGAACACAATCCAGTCAACTTGGGTTTAACGGATTGTGTGAGAACCTAACCTAGTAAATTTAGAGATTCTTTTTTAATTGACTCCTAATACAGCCGATAAGAACCACAGCACAATCTACTAAACGTTCGACCGTGTCTCCAAGATGGTATTGTTGCAAGTGTCCGGCTTTGGTGCTAACAGATCAACACAGACTTCATCCTGGACAATCGCAAAGATTTGTTCAGGAGATCTAACTTGCATCCCCTGGTTTTACCTTCCACAGCCTAGAATTTGATCAAGTCAGCTGGTTAGGAAAGTGGAAAACCCAGAAAAGATCGCCTGTCCTCATTCTTCAAAGAAGGACATTGCAACTGCGAGCAGAGTACAAGTCCTCAATTTAAAAAAATTCATTTAGTGACCATTCAAAAGTTACAATGGCACTGAGAAAAAGTGACTTATGGCCATTTTTCACACGACCATCGCAGCATCCCCATGGTCACGTGATCAAAATTCAGATGCATGGCCACTGACTCGTACTTATGACGGTTGCAGTGCTCTGGGACCATGTGATCCCCTTTTGTGACTTTTTGACAAGCAAAGTCAGTGGGGGACACCGGTTCACTTAACAGCCATGTTACTAACTTAACAACTGCAGTGATTCACTTAACAACCGTGTTGCTCACAACAACTGCAGTGATTTACTTAACCACTATAGGAAGAAATGTCATAAAATGGAGCACAATTCCTGAACATCTGCCTCACTTAGCAACAGAAACTTTGGGCTCAGTTGTGGTCATACGTTGAGGATTACCTGTAGAATAAAGTAGGTAGCTACCTTCCAGAGATCTGCTTTTGCAGGGAACCATGAAGAATTGCTGTTAGACAAAATCCAAGCACCACTAGCAGGGAATAGAAGGAGGAAGAGGAGGGTGGCTATGGGGTCCTTCGTGCTCTCTGATCTTAATGGTTTCCTTGCAGACATTTCATTAAGTAACATGTCAGTGCTAGAAGGAATGGGGTTTGCTCTCTGTTTCTCTACAAGGGGCTCTGTTCTGGACCAACCAGTAGCTAAGAACTGTATGTTAGGATGTTTAGCATTTATAGGGTTAAGCGCTGTTTCCTTAGGAGATGGCTTATGGGTAATGTAGTTTCAGCAGTCAGTTTATCTAGTCAGTGGGAGGAGTTCAAAGGTTTATGACTGTACTTCCTGGCTCTGTGCCATTGTTTGATTCTCTTCACATTGGGACCCAGCCTCATGGCTCGGACACAGCAACCATTCAACATGTGATTAGCATTTATTCAACATGTGATTTATAATACAGGACAGGAGGACATCACTGTCTTTCAACCTAATGATATGGATCCAGATTAATATTGCATTCCAGACGTATTTCATCTTAATCGTGAGTTGTTGATTATCTCTGTGAATAAAGTATTCTTCTTTGATCTGTTCATTCGAGTAAATGCTACCTGTCTACACGGAAGTAAGAGAGCGCACACGGCCGTGGAAACAGGATAGGCTCGCCAGTGGTTACACAGTGAACAGCAGCCTAATCAAAGGAACCTCCAAGAAGAAAACCACACTCCCATCAACAGTGACAGGGCAAACTGCTTGTATGTATAAGAGAGCAAACCCCACTCCCTTCTAACCAGTGCTTTATTTGTAAGAAAAAAGGTGCCGGAACTCACATCTTGTTAATCTTTTATTTACCGTAGTCAATCACAAAGTGATTTGGAAGCATCCCTGCTTCAGACAGGAAGGCGGAGCAGAGAGTGGTGAGGATGGCAGAAAAGATGATTGGCAGTTTCCTCCCTTCCATCCAGGACATAGCACAGAAGCGCTGCTTGAGCAGGGTCCGTAAGGTTGTCTGGGACACGACACATCCTCTCCACGACCTGTTTTCCTTGTTACCTTCTGGGAGGAGGGGGCTTCGTGGTATCCAAAGCAGAACATCCAGATTCAGCCACAGTTTTGTTCCATACAGCGTTAACCTTGTGAATTCTCAAGCTTCCTCTTTCTGCTATGTATTCAAAATGGACAGTGATTAATATTTATATGTTACTTACATGTAAGGGTGTAGGTCTATACATATGTTGTAGATAGTATGTTTAAATGTGTGTTATGTATGTGTACACTTTGAAAGCAAGCAACTAAATTTCATTTTTAATGTGTGCCATTGTGCCTACAGTAAAAAATTACAATAAAAGTTATCTATCTATCTATCTATCTATCTATCTATCTATCTATCTATCTGTCTGTCTGTCTGTCTGTCTGTCTGTCTGTCTGTCTGTCTGTCTGTCTGTCTGTCTGTCTGTCTGTCTGTGTCTGTCTATCATCTATCTATCTATCTATCTATCTATCTATCTATCTATCTATCTATCTATCTATCTATCTATCTATCTATCTATCTATCTATCTATCTATCTATCATCTATATCTAGCTATATCTAGCTATCTATTATCTACCTATCTATTATCTATCTCTATGTCTGTCTGTCTGTGTCTGTCTGTCTTTCTGTCTGTCTGTCTACCTACCTACCTACCTACCCACCTACCTACCTACCTACCTACCTATCTATCTATCTATCATCTATCCATCTATCTAATTTAGTAGCTGGAAAAGTAAAGTGTATAATAGGCCAGAACACACAATTGTAGTTGATTAATTAGAGGGCTGGCTCCTGCAAGAGGCAATCTATGCTGTGATTGGTTGCCGTGGATGTAAAGAGGGAGTTTCCCTTTTTCCCCGCCTTCTTCTTCTATGTGTTCTGTATACTGTTTAATTTACCTCATGATGTTCCTGTGTTCCTGACTATCTTGTCTACCGTGAATATAGATGTTAAATATATTTATCTATATAAAACTACAAATTTGCATCAGTATTTCTGACTTCATTTGGACATTTGCTGCGCAGTTCCCTGACACGGATCCAACAAAACCGCTTCCAGGAATGCAGCTGCCCCCCAAAATATGGAGCCCCTGAACAGAACCCGGACAGGCCATGCCAGAATTCAAGGCAAAGTGGGGAATGGCCGAGAGTCCGCAGTGCGACCGTGCATTGGAACTGTTGAGATATTGAATTTAATAGCTGGAACAGTAAAGCGTACAATGGGCCAGAACACAGTTATAGTTGATTGGTTGGAGAGTGCTGGCTCCTCCATGAGGCAATCTATGCTGTGATTGGTTGCTGTGGGTGTAAAGAGGGAGTTTCCTTTTTTCCCGCCTTTTTCTTCTGTGTGCTCTGTGTGCTGTTAAGATTTACCTCACAATGTTCCTGTGTTCCTGACTATCTCGTCTGCTGTGAATATAAATGTTAAATATATTTATTTATATAATAAAACTACAAGTTTGTGTCAGTGTCTCGGACTTCATTGGACAGCTGCTACGCAATTCCATGACAATCTCTATGGCGCAGTCCGTGGGGCAATGAGGGGCAAGTACAATATATTCTCGCTTGCTGAAGACCTCCTTTAACCCCTAGTATTCCTCTGTGGTATGGGGGGGTTCCCCCTTCTCTCGTCCACGTGGTGGTGAAGCTCCAGTCCTTTCCTTTTTTTTTTATGGGGGGGAGCGAATTTGCATGACTCTGTTTTCACTGAAGCCTTTTCACTTGGGCGCCTCGGAGAGTAAAGTTTTAAAGTCTTTTTCGCCCAATTTAGCGTGGGATTCCACTTTTCCCGCCAAATCATCTGTCGCTCCTTGATAGGGGCCACAACAAATCGAATAGTTTCTACGTGGGTTTCAATTCACGTTTCTACAGGTTTGGTTACACACCTGGAAGGACCCATACCCACTAGCCATCGAATTGAGAAATACTATAGGTACTTTTATTTCGTGTAGATATATCCCAAGCCTCTCTATTAGGTTAGGGCTGACGAGGCATTGGATATATCCCAAATCTAACAGGGCTGTTTATGTGCCTTTCCGTTTCAAGGAGGCCACTGTTAACTCTACTTACTGGCTAGCCAGCAGTATTCTTGGATGAAACTCGGGTTGAGAAAGGTATGGTTTACTACAAGCCAAGTGAAATACAGTAGTGCAATGCCAGAACTGAAATTCGCGCACCAAAAACCCCAATGGTAACTTTTCCCTCCCGAAGGTGCCTCCCATTAGCTGGTCCCCTCATGTCCAATCAAATTTAAGAGAGATGTTTTTGGAACAGTCTCCTGAGGAATGCAGCTGCCCTCCATTCCAAACAGTTGATCCTGAGACTGTGCTTGGAAAGGAATGGTGAACTTTCATTCCCCCCCCCGAAGTATACTCCCCCTCCCACAGCAGTATTCCAGTATTTGAGGGGCTGCCACAAAGACGAGGGGGGTCACATTATTCTCCAAAGCACCAGAGAGCAGGACAAGAAACAATGGTTGGAAATTGAACAGAGAGAGAATTAATTCTCCTGGAAACTTCCTGACAGGGAGGACAATCAACCAGTGGAACAGCTTGCCTCCAGAAATCGTGGGTGCTCCACCACTGGAGGTTTTTAAGAAGAGACTAGACAGTCACTTGTTTGAGATGGTATAGCTTCTCCTGCTTAAGCGGGGGGCTGGACTAGAAGACCTCCAAGGCCCCTTCCAGCTCTATTCTACTCAGTACTGAAAGAAGCTCTCAAAGTGTAGTAAAGGAGTATTGAGTTGGTGTCTGACACTGATGATGTTACCTAGTTGGGTCATGAAATGTCTATAAGAAGACCACCAAGATCAGAGAGACCAAGAATACCACAGTCTTCCTTCTCTTCCTCCTCCACATCCTCCCTCCTTCTTCTCTTCCACTCCTCAAACACTCCTCCTCCTAGCACTGATGATGTTCCCTAGTTGGGTCATGAAACGTCTGCAAGGAAACATCCAAGCTCAGAGAGGACCCCACAGTCTCCTCCTCCTCCTCCTCCTTCCCACAAACCCCACTCCCTTCTAGCACTGATGACAGGTAATGAAACGTTTCAAAGGATGGGAAGAAGTAGCCCCTTTCAAGAAGAGAAAAAAAGGCCAGGAGAGACCAACAATTTGATGGGAGTTTCTTTATTTAAAAGATTCTTACGGCTGTCCATCTTCAATCCCAATGCTGGGAAACTCACCACGACAAATCCCACAATACTTTCTAGCTTTTAAACTTTCCGGAAATCCAACCTTTGTCTCAGCCACACCACGACCCCTGTGTAGTTTTCAGATTCGCTGCAGTTTGATCTCCCAGCTTAATTGGACACCCTTTTTCGTTTACCCCAAACTCCGTCTCTGTCCCTTCCCGTCTTAAGTGGTCAGTCCCAGCAGCCTCTCGCTGAATTCCCAGAGCTTCTTGGCCAGCTGGTCATCGCAGGCTGGCGGCCAGGGCTCCGAGACCTGACAGTCCATGAAATACCGCCCGCTCAGCCTTTCGATGCCCTCCTCGGTGGCGCAGTAGACGGAGGTCTGGGCGCCAGCGTCGCAATCTCGGCTGAACATGAAGCTCGTGAACCAAAGAGACCAAAATACCCATCGTGGAAAGGAGCGACCAAGTTCGGTTCTAACAGCTCCTGAAAGCAAAAGAGAGCTGGTTGTGCGAACGGCCTGGGAAGGAAAGAAGCACCTTCCAGGGTAAGCCAGATGGAGGAGGAGGAGGAGGAGGAGGAGGAGATCCCGAATAAACCCTTCGCACAACACCCGTTTCCCATTTGGCAGCCTTGAGGCAACTTCTAAATATTTTTCAGAAGGCCCAACGCTGAAGTGAGTGGGCGATGCTGCAAAGGGAGTGTGTGTGTGTGTGTGTTTGTGGACATCTGCATCCTGCATTGCACATCTGAATCCACTGTCGTAGTTTCAAATGGATAATATTACATAATGATGTTCTGTTTGTTCCCTGAGTTGGTTAAAATAGTGCTTATAGGTGTGTGTTTCACGGAACTAGGTGGCTAATACTGGTAGTCCTCAACTTACCCCGGTTCACTTAGCGACCGTTCAAAGTTACAAGGTGTCAACCGTCCGGTTGGCAAATGCAACCAAAGGAACGCCTGGGACATTATTTTACCAACACTGTAACTTTACTCATAATCCCACGTAGGGACAGGTCTAAAGTTTTTGTGCAAAAACCAGGATAAGTAAAGTCTCCTTTTTCCTTTGGGCCTCCCCAGAGGAATAAAAGGAGGAGGAAGAGGAGGATGAGGAGGAAGGATGGGAGGAATAGAAAGGGCAGAAGGAGGAGGACAGAGAGGAGCAAGAGACTGGGGAAAGCCTCATCCCTGCCTTAGGGAGTGGGTTGGACTAGAAGACCTCCAAGGGCCCTTCCCCCCTAAGATTCTATGATTCTAGACCTGGGAGAGTGGGAGACGTCTCCCTCCCAGGTGGCTCTGCAGAGGGGGTCGAGGGAGCCCCCAGTGGGAGAGAAATGCCTGGCCCAGACTCAGCCGGACCTGGGGGGGATCCATCTGGGGCTCCTTTGAGCCGGCCTTCCACTCACCCGGATGAAGCGTGTAGCAGGTGACGTCGGTTCCTTCCAGCCGGTTGGCCAACTCTCGCGTGTGGAGAATGTTGGCTAGTTTGCTGTTGCAGTACGATTTTGTGGCCTGCCACATCCCCTCCCCCGGCTTCTGGATGGTCCCAAAGTCGATCTTCCCGAAGAAATGTACACTCGAGGTGACGATTACGACCCGGCTTGGGGCACAGCGCTTCAGCCGGTCCAGGAGCAAGTGGGTCAGCAAGAAGTGGCCCAAGTGGTTGACTTGGAAGGCCTGGTCAAAGCCATCAGCTGTTTGGCCAGCCTCAAAGACCCCTGCCAAAAAACGTAAACGGATTCTAGTAGTCTACACCTTACACGACGGGTAACTTTGTGATCATTCGAGGTTACGACAGGCGTAATTACCAAAAGGTCAACTACAACCCGGTTCAAAAGTTCCAGTGTCTCCCCCTTGTGGCCACATTGGGTGCTTGACAACAGGTCTGCCCTTGGCAACGTGTCAAATGACCATGATTTATGACATTTTTTGTCAAAAAACGGCACTTGTAGTTTTCAGCAAAAACACCTGATAGTAAACAATCGGTTCGCCAAGGAGACGGTGAGTTCAAATCCCACCTTAGCCATGAAATCCAGCTGGGTGACTTTGGGCCAATCACCAGGAGACGGTGAGTTCTAGTCCTGCCTGAGGCATGAAAGTCAGCAGGGTGACTTTGAACTAATCACCAGGAGACTGTGAATTCTAGTCCTACCTTAGGCATGATCCCAGCTGGGTGACTTTGGGCCAATCACCAGGAGACAGTGCGTTCTATTCTAACCTTAGGCATGACAGCAGGCTGGGTGACTTTGGGCCAATCACCAGGAGAGGGTGAGTTCTAGTCCCGCCTTAGCTACAAAAGCCAGCTGGGTGACTTTGGAACAAGCACCAGGAGGTGGGGAGTTCTAGTCCCACTTTAGACAAGAAACCCATCTGGGTGACTTTGGGCCAATCACCAGGAAACGGTGAGTTCTAGTCCTGCCTTAGGAATGAAAGCCAGCTGGGTGACTTTGGGCCAATCACCAGGAGACAGTGAGTTCTAGTCCTGCCTTAAGCACAAAAGCCGGCTGGGTGACTTTGGGCCAGTCTCTCTCTCTCTCTTTCTCAACCCAATTGACACCACAGGGTTGTTGTTTTGAGGAAAATAGGAAGAGAAAGGCATGCTGGATCTGTTACTTATAAAAATAATAATAAAGGCAGTATACAAAAAATAAACAACTACAAATAGGAGAGAGCTGAAGTTACGGCCAAACCCCTGAAGGAAGAGAAATCCCGGAGACCCCCACAATATTCCCACTTCCTCGCCCAGACACCCCGGGTGGGGGTCTGCTCTGCGCCCACCGGCATTGTTGATGAGGATGTCCAGACGGGGCTCCGATTTTAAGAAGATCTGTGCAAAAGCTCGCACGGAGTTCAGGTTGGCCAGATCCAGGATCATCAGGATCACCTCCGAGTTCCCACTTTCCTGGAAAAGGAACAGAAGGAATCCTGAGAAGAATCGGGATCGGGTGCGGCTTCAAAGGCTGATCCCGGTTTACTCACCTTCTACCTATGTCTGCTCACCTCCTCGCAATCACAGGTGTATAACAGGGGTCCCCAACACCTGTGGACTACTACTGGGCAGCGACCCGTTGGGAACCGGGCCGCCACAGTGGCAGGCTAGTGCATGAAGCTTCATTTGCACAAGCGTGGGATTTAGAACTACTGTCAACGCTGCTAACATTGGACGTTCTTGCTTTGACAACATATGGAGATGCAGCCTTTTTCTTTCTTATGCTTTACTCTTAGGATTAGATGATACTGGGGTAGGAGGAGGAATGTGATGGGAGTTAGTTAGACATACAATATTGTAATAAGAGCTGATAAGGCATGGCGGAATAGAAGAACTGGGTGGAAAGCCAGCATTTCAAACTAATTGGAGAATGTGATTTATGACCGTTAGTTGTAGGAGGGAATTGTGCTTTGATCTATGTGCTGAAGGGAGGGGAAGTCAGATTTTGGCATCGACTATGTACCTGCCGAAGCTATGTTGCTCGAATAAAGATTCTTTAAGGTAAACAATGCCTCAAAGTTCTTAGAAGAGTTTCATCTGTCGGAACCATGACAGCTACAATCCTCGCCCCCGCTGCCAAAACCACTGAAGACGACAACGCCAGTCCGCCAAAGCAAAAAGGCTGAGGACCCCTGGTGTTATAATAAAACAACACAGGTAGCCCTCGACTTTTTACTAACTATTCGTTTAGTGATCAGAGTTACAATGCTGCTGAAAAAAGCGAAGGGAAGCTGGATTCATTTAACAACCGTGTGATTCCCTTAACAACGGCAGTGATTTGCTGAACAACCCTGGCAAAAAAAGATCGTAAAATTTGATGCAGCTCTCTTTACCAACCTATTTAGCAAGGGGAATTCTGGGTCCAACTGTGGTCATAAGTGGAGGACTGCCTGTCTATAGCCACTAATCTTATAACCAATTCTGGGCAGCTCACAATCAAAAGTTATAACAACATAAAAACCGTAATAAAACTATGAAATTGGAAAGAATGCTCAAATGGATATTGGTGACCTTAAGGCCAACGCTGGGGAGGGTCTACAAAGGGAGAACAGGACAGTGGTGGACCTCTGTATATGAATGAATAGAATAGAGCTGGAAGGGATCTTAGAGGTCTTCTAGTCCAGCCCCCTGCTCAATGTTCATTGTGAAGACAATACAGGTCATCCTTGACTTATGACCACAATTGAGCCCAAATTTCTGTTGCTAAGTGAGATAGTTGTCTCACACAGTTAAATGAGTCTTGCCCCATTTTACGGCCGTTCTGGCCACAGTTAAGAGAATCACTGCAGTCATTAAGTGAGTAACCTGGTTGTGAAGTGAATCCGGCTTCTTCCCCATTAACTTTGCTTGTCAAAAGATCGCAAAAGGGATCACATGACCCCGGGATGCTGTGACCGTCATAAATACGAGTCAGTTGCAAAGCATGTGAATTTCGATCGCGTGGACTATGGGGATGTTGCCACAGTGATGTGAAAAATGGCCATAAGTCAGCTTTTTCAGCACCGTTGTAACTTGGAACAGTCACTAAATGAACTGTTATAAGTTGAGGACTACAGGGTGTAACGTCTTTTCCATTGTGAATCTATGGTGTGATGTTATGGCGATTTTATAATGGTTTTATCCTAACTTAATATACCGCGTTTCCCCAGGGTGGGGAGGTGGAACTGCTCCATGCGCCCTGCACCCACTTACCTTAGGACCACTGCAGCCAGGCCTTCCACGCCCTGACACCTGTCGCGCTGCTGCCCGAGTTCTGTGGCCAGCACGCCATGTGGTGCATTGCGCCGGTGCCGCCGCTCACTGGATGCTGTGTGGCTCATCACCCCGATCTCGCCATGGCGCAACACACCATGCAGCCTCCTGCACCATGCGGTGCAGCGGCACCGGCACAATCAATGCAATGAGCCACACAGCCTCCTGCATTGTTGCATATCAGAGTTTGCATGACCTCTGTAGACACCATACGCTTAATAAATAAGTAAAAACCATCAGGAAAACAAGTGGATGAAGAAAAAAGGAAGGAAGGAGGGAACCGCACGGCAGGCGCTTACCCGTCTGATGTCGTACACAGCCAGTTCTCCTCTTGCTTTGTTGCGGCATGCCAGAATGACACGGGCGCCTCTCCGTGCCAGATCCACCGCTGTGGCCTTCCCGATCCCTGAATTTCCACCTAGGAAAGACCAGAGAAAGGATTCACTGAGATCAGCCAGCCTTTGATGGTATCACATGGTGAAACATTTATTTGGCAGTTTCTCAACCTTGGCAACTTTAAGATGGACTTCAACTCCCAGAGTTAAAGTTATTGTATAACTTTAATTAGATAACAGGAAAGGCAAAACTAAACCTGAATAACAGGAAAGAACCTATTCTTCTAAGAAACCATAAAATACCCCAGAACTTGAAAACAAGCTAACAGACCATGCTCAATAGACTATTGAATATTAGCTGAAACCTTGCACATATTATCTGCTAATTATAATGCACATGCAATGTATGATTTAATATATTCAAGGAGATTAGCAGGAAATATGGAGAAGGTGGTCAGAGAGAATGTAACCTCATAGTACCTCAGCCAATGGGGAATGAGGAGGGATGGGCAGCCAGTGCAAGGAATGTATAAAGATGTTGAACCAGCCTTTGATGGGGACCCAGGAGCCGGGCCTGTGTTTGTGTGCCTGCAGTTTTTGGGCCGTCGCGCAGTGAAGCATTTGTTTTGCTGTGTATTTCAACCTTGGCAACTTTAAGACGGGTGGACTTCAACTCCCAGAATTAAAGTTAAGCAGCAACTTAAAGTCGCACAATGGTTGAATTGATTGTTTTATTCAAAGAGGAAAATGTATTTAATTATGTTTTCTGTTTGGATATCACTTCTGAATTTTGTGCTTGTGAAGAAAAAAAATGAAACTTTGACTTGGTTTTGCCGATTAGATATATTTGTTGTTACCGAAATATAGAAACGAGTAGTTATATAGTACTAATGTGTCAAAGTAAAAAGTTGGGGTTGTAACGTTGTTATTTTGTACTAAAAGGAGTTAGAAGTCAATGCTTTTTTCTTTCTTTCCTTGTACTTCATATTTTATTTCCCCTTCTCTTTTTCCTTCCCTTAATTTCCTATTTTTATTTTTCTTTGTACTTTATACCTTGATAAAACAATAAAGGCCCTGAGTCAAAATTACAATGGCGCTGAAAAAAGTGACTTGTGACCGTTTTTCATATTACGACCCTTGCAGCATCCCGCTGGGTCCTTGAAAGGGCCACTTTGTAGTGAGATGTGTGGCAAATAACCTTAATAATAATAAAAAAATTAAAAAATGGGATGCAATGTTTCTATCACACCAGAAGATGGCGCAGGTCTCCCAACACTGGCTCTGCAGGATGTCACTTTGCTAACAAAAGTTACAAAACAAATTGAAGGCCAATCATTGCATTAATACACGGATTAGCTAACTAATCCTCCTCTGTCTTGTTTGGTACAACCGAACAGGACAGGTTCAGGATAATTAGGACTGCAGAAATAACAGTCTGCAACCGGCCTGCCTTTCACAGACCTCAGGTCACAAGGAGGGCTGAGAAAATACAGACCCCTCACATCCTGGACATAAACTGATTCAACTTCTCCCCTCAGGACACCACTACAGAACATTGCACACCAAAACAACTAGACCCAGAGACTGTTTTTTTCCCTCCTGCCATCACTCTGCTGAACACCTACTACAGTACTGGGCAAAGGTTTTAGGCAGTTGTGCAAAAAGGCTGCAAATTTAACTATGCTTTCAGAAATAGAAGCGTTCGTCGTTTATTTTTTATCAATTAAGAAAACGGAAAGCAAATGAAGAGAAGAGAAAGCCAAATCACATCGATATTTGGGGTGGCCACCCTCGGCCTTCAAATTCTTACCCACAACCAAGAGGTAGAAATCCTTTTCACCCTTTTGCTTCTGTTGCAAGCTTTTCCTCTCCAGCCGGCATAAACCGCTTTAGGCTGCTCTTCCGCTGGCGGAGCGCATGAATGCTGGCTGGAGAGGGAAGGCTGGCAAGGCACCCAAAGAGGTCTCGTCCTTCCCAGGCTCCCCCCGGCTGGTCCAGGCACGGGAACTTTCTCCCCTGGTCTCCCGATCCCCGTCCTTCCTTCCCGGGCAGGGGTCCCAGGCAGCCCCCCGGGGACGGCTGGTCTCTGCGTAGCCTCCCTGTTCAGCTGCTCCGCTTTCAGTTCTCACCTGCTTTAGTCCAAAGGGGCTTTCCTGGGTTTGTCAATGCCAATGCCCCCCACCCAGCCTCGACGCCCCCCCCCCACGGGGGGGAGCGCAGCAGATCCCGGAGACCCCCCCCCGCAGCCGACCTGTGATGAGAACCGTCTTGCCCCGCAGGCTGACCGCGTTCCGGCACCGGGTGGCCGCCACCAACTTGTAGTAGATCAGCGCGTAGAGCCCGAGCAGCAACGCCGCGCCCGCCACCAGCGCCCCCGCCGCCTCCATGGCCCGCGAGTGCTTCCCTTTCGCCCGGAGGGCCCCGCCCCGCGTGGGAAAGCCCCGCCCGCCCGCAGAGTTCCCACCCTCTTGCCCTCCCCTTGGAGACAGCAATGGTCGTAAGTATGAACCAGTTGCCAAGCGTCCGAATTTGGATCACTTAACCACGGGGACACTGCAACTGTCATAAGTACATAAGTACGAGGGGGGACATGATAGCAGTGTTCCAATATTTGAGGGGCTGCCCCAAAGAAGAGGGAGTCAAGCTATTCTCCAAAGCACCTGAAGGCAGGACAAGAAGCAACGGATGGAAACTAGTCAAGGAGAGAAGCAACCTAGAACTAAGGAGAAACTTCCTGACAGTTAGAACAATTAACCAGTGGAACAACCTGCCTGCAGAAGCTGTGGATGCTCCAACACTGGAAGTTTTTAAGAAGAGACTGGACAGCCATTTGTCTGAAATGGTATAGGGTTTCCTGCCTGAGCAGGGGGTTGGACTAGATGACCTCCAAGGTCCCTTCCAACTTTTATTATTATTATTATTATTATTATTATTATTATTATTATTATTATTTATTATTATTATTATTATTATTATTATTATTATTATTATTATTATTATTATTATTATTATTGATCATCGCACAGTCAGCCAGATGTTCAGACTGGATTTGGCATTTTTGTCTACCTATCGAGTCCTTACCAAGGACCTGGGATAGGCAGATGTGGATGTTTGATGGTGTTACAGATCTCGCCGCAGGATGGAAGCAATTCCTAGTAAGGCCGCCTTTTGCAATTGACTGATGGCGAATTTGTCAATGCCAATGGTGTCCAAGTGGTGCTCCAGTTGTTTTGGGATTGCACCCAAGGTGCCTATTACTTTTGGTACTACCCTTGCTTGCCTTTGCCACAGTCTTTCTATTTCTATTTGCAGGTCTTTGTATTTTGTTATCTTCTCCAGTTCTTTCTCCTCTATTCTGCTGTCTCCAGGCACTGCCACGTCCACTATCCAGACTTTTTTGTCTTTCTTATCCCCAATTGTTAAGTCTGGGGTGTTATGTTGCAGGTGCTTATCTGTTTGAATTCTGAAGTCCCAGAGTAGTTTAACTTTATCATTTTCTATGACTTTCTCTATTTTATGATCCCACCAGTTCTTGCTTACAGGCAAATGATATTTCTTGCAGATCTTCCAATGCACCATTGTTGCTACTTTGTCATGCCGCTGCTTGTAGTCAGTCTGTGCGATCTTCTTGCAGCAGCTTACCAGGTGGTCCACTGTTTCTTCAGCTTCTTTGCATTGGCGGCACTTACTGTCTGTTGCTGTGTTCTCAATTTTGACTTTATAGGCATTTGTCCTTAAGGCTTGGTCTTGTGCAGCCAGAATTAGTCCCTCGGTCTCTTTCTTCAACTTTCCTGCTCTTAGCCATTGCCAGGTCTTGTTATTATCTGCTTTCCCAGCTATTTTTTTAATGTACTGGCCATGTAGTGCTTTGCCTTCCCATGCCTCTATTCTGTTCTTCATTTGGTCTTTCTTGTAGGCCAGTTTTGTCTCTCCAGTAGGCAGTAAGCCTTCCTGATATACTAATTTCAGTGCATCTTCATCATTGTCCTTCAGATATTCTTCCAAAGCCATTTTTTCTTCTTCAACCATCTGATGTACTTGCAGCATTCCACGCCCACCTATTTGCCTTGGTAGATAGAATCTGTCAATGTCACTGCGTGGATGAAGGGCAGGATTCATTGTCATTATTTTTCTGGTCTTCCTATCCATTGCTTTTAGTTCTGCTTGAGTCCAGTCCATTATTCCAGCTGTGTATCTAATGACTGGAATTGCCCAGGTGTTGATTGCCTTCACGGTATTTCCTCCATTGAGTTTGGACTTTAAGATCTTCTTCACTCTCTTGATGTATTCACCTCTAATCTTTTTCTTGACTTCAGTGTGCTTGATGTTGTCAGCTTGAAGGATATTTGTAGTAATCTTCCTCATCCAGACTCTTAATGTTATTTTCGTGGGGCATCTTGATTCCTTCGGTTTTCACTATTTTTCCTTGTTTGATAGTAAGTGTGGCACATTTGTCCAAGCCAAACTCCATTGCAATATCTTGGCTATATATACGGACAGTGTTGAGCAGCGATTCTATTGCAGATGATGTTTTTCCATACAGCTTCAGATCATCCCATGTTATTGTTGTTGTTGTTGTTATTAAATCTGCCCCTGTTTTAGGCCAGGATAATAACTGGCGTTCCGGCTGCCAGGATGCTTCGTGCCTGGGCTGGAAGGCGCCAGATGGAGAGAGGTTTAGCTCAGCCCTTCTCAACAAATCTTTCCTTCGTCCTTTTGCTGTGCAGGTTCTGAGGTTTTGCTTGATAAAAAAATACAGGAAACCAGAAGCTTTACGTGTTTATTCAGCTGAACAAAGACGGGCTCCTCTAAAAGAGAGAAGCCCAAAATGACAAGAAATCCTTGTATTTATTCTTTCCGATTACATAAGCAATCCACCCAGCAAAGCTGACACACATAAGATAAAGATTTCACCCAGTTAAGTCTGGCACACTGTAGGTAAGAAGGGAGAAAGCAGAAGTAGCTACAAATGTTCCCTTTTGGGTGTTTCCCTAAAGACATCGTATGTTCCCGGGTGGGTTAGGACATTTGGTGTTTTCCTTGCTGTCCTTTCATGACCTGCATCCATGACTCTGCAAGTGCCCAAAGTCAGCAGGGCCATCTGCACATATTCACAATTGATGCTTCCTATGCTGTCTCCTAATTCCGGGTCAACACTTTTACGGATTCTAATAATGCAGGGTTTTCAGGGAATTGCGCAGCCGGTGTCCAAATGGAGTCAGAAGCGCTGACGCAAATCAATTTTATATAAATAAATGGATTTACAGTGAATGAAATAGGCCAACAGGAGCAGGGCCAGGAAAATCCACTCGGCAGGAACGTCATGAGGTAAATCACAGAAAGCACATACAGCACACAGAGAAGAAGAAGAAGAAAAAGGCGGATAACAAGGAAACCCTCCCTTTTCTCTCACAGCAACCAATCACAGCTCCGATTCCCTCATACAGTTTTTGCCAGACAGTTCACATTTTGGGGACAACTGACTCTGAGGTAAATTTATCTCAGAATTTTGAAAATCACTTGAGTTTTTCTTTATTTCTCTTAGATTCTTTACATTTCTTTTGTTCTGCCATACGTAAACCAAATAATAGCAACAACAACAACAACTGTGGCAGGGGCAAGCAAGGGTAGTACCAATAGTAATAATAGTGATAATAATAAAGTTGGAAGGGACCTTGGAGGTCATCTAGTCCAACCCCCTGCTCAGGCAGGAAACCCTATACCATTTCGGACAAATGGCTGTCCAGTCTCTTCTTAAAAACTTCCAGTGTTGGAGCATTCACCGCTTCTGGAGGCAGGTTGTTCCACTGGTTAATTGTTCTAACTGTCAGGAAGCTTCTCCTTAGTTCTAGGTTGCTTCTCTCCTTGATTAGTTTCCATCCGTTGCTTCTTGTCCTGCCTTCCGGCGCTTTGGAGAATAGCTTGACTCCCTCTTCTTTGTGGCAGCCCCTGAGATACTGGAACACTGCTATCATGTCCCCCCTCGTCCTTCTCTTCATTAAACTACACATACCCAATTCCAGCAACCATTCCTTATATGTTTTAGCCTCCAGTCCCTCTTCTTTGTGGCAGCCCCTTAAATGCTGGAAATCTGCTATCATGTACGCCCTCTAGACTGGCCAAACCCATTTCCTGTAACCATTTTTCATATGTTTTACTCTCCAGGCCTTTAATCATCTTAGTTGCTCTTCTCTGCACTTTTCCCAAAGTCTCAACATCTTTTTTGTAATGTGGTGACCAACACTGGATGCAGTATTCCAGTGTTGGAGCATTCACCGCTTCTGGAGGCAAAAGCTGTTCCACTGATTAATTGTTCCAACTGTCAGGAAGTTTCTCCTTAGTTCCAGGTTGCTTCTCTCCTTGATTAGTTTCCATCTGTTGCTTTTTGTCCTGCCTTCAGGCGCTTTGGAGAATAGCTTGACTCCCTCTTCTTTGGGGCAGCCCCTGAGATACTGGAGTGCTGCTTTCATGTCCCCCCTAGTCCTTCTCTTCATTAAACTAGACATATCCAATTCCAGCAGCCGTTCCTATATGTTTTAGCCTCGAGTCCCCTAATCATCTTTGTTGCTCTTCTCTGCACTCTTTCTAGAGTCTCAACATCTTTTTTACATCGTGTTGACCAAAGCCTTTGTTCAACATGCCTGTGTGAATGGATGAGCATTCATCCATTCAGGAGCATGCCCATCCACTGGAAACCTCTGACTAACAAGCATTAAAACTTCAGTACCTTTTCTCAATTCTCAAGTTCTGAAAAAAATTTGAAGAACATGAATAATTACATTTTTGTGTCCATCTGTAAGCCTGTATGCCTTTGATCCTAATTGATACCCTGATAAACTCTAATTTCTTCGCCTTTGGCTATATTTTCTTTCTAAATGTTTCGGGAATGTGCAGCCGTGCACTGCTGCCAAGGATTCTTACATGTGGCAAAGACGGTTGCCTTCCATATAACATGTAACATGGAGCTTGATTAATTGCTGAACTCCACAGTCTATTGACCAAATAATTGGCAGTTAAAATTGCCCCACCCCAATGTAGTTTACTCATTCCTGCATCTTTCTAGCAATGCGTCTTTCATAATCTGTAACACACCATGTTTGCGTCCAGCAACTCCATTCTCTGCCAGAATGTAGGGGTTCGTCCTTCTCTGGGTTTTGCCTCTCTTTCTCGGCCACTGCTGAAACATGTTAGACATGAACTCGGTTCCTCTGTCTGTCTGTAGCTGACATACCCTTTGATTATATCTCCTCTCTACAAAAATTACCCAATGTTTACACTGTTGAAACACTTCAGTTTTGCTTTTTAGTAAATAACAAGACCCGTATCTAGAGTAACCATCAACAATTAGCAAAGCAAATTGGGCCCCTCCCATTGATGGGATAGAAGGCCAATTAAATCAGCATGAAGTAACTGAAAAATTCTTTCAGATTTCCTATCACTTCTTTTGTTGACAGAGTGTACTTTTGATTTTGTCTCTTTGCAAATAGCACAATCCAAACAGTCTTCACAACAGTCTTCATTAGGAAAGATTGTTTGCACACTGCCACCAGTTTCCTTGTGGCTCAAAACATATAAATTGTTCAGTTTCAAACCTTGTGCACATACCCTGTCATTCTTTATGACCTTGCAAACACTTTATGACACTTTACAAACATTACTTCATACCTTTCACTGTCTAAATGAGACACACTCAGCAAATTGTGATCTAAATCTGGTACGCATAGACCCTTATCAAACGACCTGCCCAAACATGGTACATATACTGTTCCTCGCCCCTGTACAGAAGAATGGTTACCGTTTGCCAGGCTTACACATTCCTGGGCAGCTGGTCCCAGACTGGAAAAAAGGTCTGGGCTATTTACAGTATGCCCACTTGCTCCACTCTCCATCAACCAAATGCCTTTGTTGTTTTTGTTGCTTGCCATCAACACAGAAAATTGTGTATCTTCATTCTTCTGTCTCTTTGCTTTCTCTCTGCTGCTTGAATCTTGTAATCTTCTTACTGGGCAATTTCTCTGGATATGCTGAGTAGATCCACATGCAAAGCAGTGTTTTAGAATCCAGACCTTTTCTCCCACCTCGTTATCTACCCGGAATGCAGTGTAAATTACTGAGGTGTGAATTACTTTTGTCCCCCCCTCCCCACCCCGGGTGCAATGTTCCTTTCCAATGGTTTCTGTTCTTCCTCCAAAAGCCTTCGGGTGAAATAGCTCATAGTTAAATCATACTTGTTACTAACACATCCCAAGAATCATTAAGAGGACTAAGAACAACATACACTTTATGTGCTTCTGAAAATACATTCCTTGCTCTTCTAATTCCAGGAAGGTTTTCCTCAGAAATTGGAGGTGATCTGACACATTTTATCCAGACTGTAGTCTTGCTCTATAAAGTTTTCTGGTGAGAGTAACTTTGCTGCTTGCAGTTTCCCTTATATAAATTCTGTGTAAGGCCAGCCGGCATTCTCTAGCACAGGGATCCCCAATCTGTGGGCCACAGCCCATTAGTGGGTGGTGAGGGAATTGCAACCGAGCCGCAGAAACAGCCGGTGAGCATGTGCGCATGCACTCCATTTGTGTGAGCAGCAGGCATGTGTGCATGCTACTCACGCAAATAGCATGCATCCGTGCACGGTCACTTGCCGGTCACTCGTGCAGAACCATTCCCTCTCTCCCCCCGCCGGTCCGCAAAGCTGGAAATGTTGGGGAACTCTGCTCTAGCAGATGTAAACCCATGCAGTTGTATTATCTATCTTCCAAACACAAGATTATGCTGGCTAGCGCTTTTTCATTTCGTCTTTGCTCCTCCTTATTGAGATCTGCTAGATGATTGCTGACCCTGAGTGTTGTATCTTATGCTTTATGATGAATGTATTTTATTATTATAATCATGATTTATCACTTGTTGCTTGTATGTACACGGAGAGCTTACACACCGGAGACAAATTCCTTGTGTGTCCAATCACACTTGGCAAATAAAGAATTCTAATTCTAAAATAATAATAATAATAATAATAATAATAATAATAATAATAATAATAATAATAATAATAATAATAATAATAATTATTATTGTTATTATTATTATTATTATTATTATTATTATTATTATTATTATTAGTAGTAGTAGTAGTAGTAGTAGTAGTAGTAGTAGTAGTAGTATTTAGGCTCCATGAGAGATAATTCATCTCATTAAGATGATCCACAGGAAATCCTCCTCCTATTCCAGTCACAGATTGCATCTTCCTGTCTTTACAGGCTGATTGTCCTCAATCTCCCTCAGGTTCACGAAGAAACTTTTACCTCAGAAAAATACTACTGATTCTGTAGGGCATTTCTGGGCCCATAGCCTGTCAGGGAATTGTGCAGATGGTGTCCAAATGGAGTCAGAAATGCTGACACAAACCAGTTTTATATAAATAAATATATTTACAGTAAATAGGATAGGGAAACAGGAGCCTAGACAAGGAAAATCAGCAGGAACATCATGAGGTAAATCACAGAGAACACAGAAAGGACACACAGCTCAGAGAGAGAGAAAAAAGGCGGGAAACAAGGGAACTCACCCTTTTCACTGAAAACAACCAATTACAGCTCAGGTTCCCTCATGCAGTGGCCAGCTCTCTTTCACCAATCAGCTGTAACTGTGTGTTCTTACTCATTGCCAACCTTTCACTGTTCCGGCTATTAAATTTTAAATATCTTAACAAGGGTGAAAAGTGTTCACCTTGACTGTTGCACTGGCAGGAATGCTTGTTTTCTACTGAGGAGCAAAAGGAAATAACAAAGAGGACTTAAAGGAAAATCCGGATCTGGTACCTTCGCCAGTATCACTATGGATTAATCCAGTCGGCTCCTCGCCTCTTACATAAACCAATTTTGTCTGCCGTGAAATCTGCCAATTCGGGGGTGCCCAACCTTGGCAACCTTAGGATATGGACTTCAACTCCCAGAATTCTCCAGCCAGCCATGCTCAGAGAGCACCAAGGACCCTACAGTCCTGCTCCTCCTTCTCTATTCTGCAAACCTCCCTCCCTTCTAGCACTGATGATGTTCCCTAATTGAGTCATGAAACGTCTGCAGGAAAATCACCAAGCTCATGGAGCATCAATGACATCTGCAAACATTCAAATACTTGTACAAATACTCCAACTTCCTCTGAGATACAACCATCTTCTATGCCAGTAAAAAATGCTGGTTTTGGAATTTATTTATTCATTTCTTTATTTACAATTTTATTATTTATTATTTACAATTTATTTGCCGCCCATCTCGTACCCAATGACTCTCGTCGGCTTACAGCACAAAAATATTAAAGAAGAAAAGACATTAAAATCGACAGTCATGGTGCACAGCAGATAAAATCATTCATAATTACAAAGCATGAACTTCGACAGGGCTGTGCAGCAAAGCCCACTTCCCTCTGGAGCCCACTCGAGTCCATCAAACACTGGAGGTGAACTCCTCCAAGGGAGTCTAGGACAACTTGTTGAGGCCAACCCACTGCGGCCATCCCACCACAGCCAGCAATTCCACATAATAAATGATAATTCAACGTGATAAATGTTATTGGGCTTGGGCATGTCGTGAGAATGGCTGATGGTCGGATTCCGAAAGATCTCCTGTATGGAGAACTAGTGCAGGGAAAGCGCTCCAGAGGGAGACCTGAGCTGCGATATAAGGATATCTGCAAGAGGGACCTGAAGGCCTTGGGAATGGACATTAACAGCTGGGAATCCTTGACCTCTGATCGTTCAGCCTGGAGGCTAAAGACGCAGCACGGCCTTCTCCAATTCGAAGAGACACTTGTGCGGCAGGCTGAGGCAAAGAGGCAGTCCCGGAACCAGCAAAATCTGGGGGCTGGACAGGGGACAGATTGTCTCTGCCCTCAGTGTGGAAGGGACTGCCACTCTCGAATTGGCCTTTTCAGCCACACCAGATGCTGCTTTAGGACCTCTTTCCAGAGCACGATACCATAGTCTCTTGAGACTGAAGGATGCCAATGAAATGTTATCCACCATTGTTTCTTTGGCATTACTTCCATTGACAAAAATAGAAATAATGTCGAAGAAACAGTGGCAGATAACAATTATAGCATTGAATTTATCCAATGTGGATTGTCCCGCAGTGAGTTGGCTGCGGTGAATTGTCCCATTCCATCTCCTAGGAGCCCAGCCTCCCTGTAGACAGAGGCGACATAAGAGAAACTCAGGGGAACCAGACATGGTCTGATCACGACAAGGGGGATAATGTTAGATTTGCCCACCAGATCAGGTTGCCGTAGCTCCGATAACAAAATCATATCTGGTGTGTGACCACTGTCCTGAGTTGGGCCCAAGATGGTCTGAGACAGCCCACAGCCACTACGGAGGCCATGAAATCCTGGTCCACTTCCAAGGCTGCACCCATTGATGGCAGGTTGAAGTCCCGCAGAACCGTAAGTCTGGGGAACTCCAACTCCAGCAGCTCAGGCAGGGAGGGGACTACACAGCAGGGAGGCTGGAATACCAGCAACCTCCTTCCCTCCCTTATCCCCCTCACAGCCCTTTTCAAGACCAGAAAGAAAGACCAGGGGGAAGAAAAGAGAGACGAATAACTTAAACCATTTGTATGGCTGCCTGTCTTAAAACAGGCAGCTCACCACAATGAATTACACAATGATTTCCAGTTTTTAATCTTGTCGGGAATTAAAAGCTTACCTGAACTATGCCACAACATCTTAGGGTGTGTGTGTGTGTGTGTGTGTGTGTGTGTGTGTGTGTGTTAGGATTCCCTGCAGTTTGATCTCCCAGTTTACAGGAAGTTCCTGACTTACAATCACAACTGGGACCAGAATATCCGTTGCTACGCAAGATGGCTGATAAGCGAGTTGCGCTCAATTTTACAACCTTTTGCCATGGTTATTAAACGAATCATGCAGTCATTAAGCGCATCTGGCTTCCCCCATTGACTCTGCTTGTAGGAATTCTGCTGGGAAGGCGATGATCACATGACCCCAGGATGCTGCAGCCATCATAAATACATGCCAGTTGCCAATTGCCCGAATTGTGATTGTGCAAACGTGGAGATGCCGCAACGGTCGTAAGTGTAAAAACTGATGATAAGTCGATTTTTTTCAGGGGTGTTGTAACTTTGAATGGTCACTAAATGGATGGTTGTAAGTAGAGGACTACCTGCAATTGGAAGCCTGCTTTCGGTTACCCGAAAGTCCGTCTCTGTCCTTTCCCATCTGGAGTGGTCAGTCCCAGCAGCATCTCACTGAATTCCCAGAGCTTCTTGGCCAGCTGGTCTTCGCGGGCCTGTGCCCAGGGCACCTTCGGCTGGTAGTCCACAAAATACCGCCCACTCAGCCTTTCGATGCCCTCCTCGGTGGCGCAGTAGATGGTGGCCTGGGCGCCAGTGTCGCTGTCTCGGAGGAACAGCTGAACAAACCAAGCCAACCCAGAGAGCCAACGGGGATAGGAGCGAGAAATTTCGGTTTTAACAACTCCTGAAATCAAAGGCAAAGAGAACAGGCCGTGGATGGAAGATTACCCATATGGGGGGGAGGGGGGAGATCCCGAATGAACCCTTCACACAGCACCTGTTTCCCCCTAGGAATCATGGGTCATTTAGGCAACAGAATATTTTTCAGAAGACCAAAAGTTGATAAGTCTGTGGGGGCCAACAGTGTCTGGCAGTAGTCGCAGCATGCCAGCCCCTCAGCACAGGTGAGTTGATTACCTGTCCAAGCAGCAGGCGGAGGCAGAGATTCGGTGGGAGGGGGAGGCAGGCAATCCCTACGGGATGCGCAGCCGCCTGTCCTGTCACGGCTGCGGACAAGCAAGGAGGAAAGGCACTGTCGGACATGACCACTCAGAGCTGGGGTTTTCTGGTCATGTACTGAGTTGCCTCCTGTAGCCAGCTGCCCACTCTGTCCCAGTGTCTCTCGGCTTGCCCACAGCCGTGATGGGGCAGGCAGCTGCGCGGCACATCAGGATTGCCTGCCTCCCCCCATGCCTCTGCCTCCACCTGCTGCTGGTGCCCCCACACGTTGGCATTGCCTGCCTACCCCCCGTGCCTCTGCTTGGAGGGCCAGCCCAGTGATCCAGCACTAGGACTCACCTGTGCTACACGGGCTGCTGCTGGTGCTGGACACCGGCGGCCCTTGCGTGCTCACCACTTCCTGTGCTGGCCCTGCCCACCACCCCCAGGGCTGATGACGATCTGAACTGGGGTTTATTTTGGGGGTAGGGCTTATTTTAGGAGCACGCTAAAAAATCAGGCTGGGCCTTAGGCAGTGGGTTGGACTAGAAGACCTCCAAGGGCCCTTCCCATCTTAAGATTTTTGGATTCTATTAGCTCCTGGACCCAGGAGGGTGGGAGACGTCTCCCTCCGCAGCTGAGTTTGATGGAGGAAACTCCTGGGGTGGCTCTGCAGAGGGGGTCGCGGGAGCCCCCAGTGGGAGAGAAATGCCTGGCAGAGCCCCAGATGGATCTGGGGGGTGTCTCCATCTGGGGCTTCTTGGAGCCAGACTTCCACTCACCTGGATGAACCGCGTAGCAGGTTACGTCGGTTCCTTCCAGCCGGTTGGCCAACTCTTGTGCGTGGAGAACGTTGGCTACTTTGCTGTTGCAGTACGATTTTATAGCCTGCCACACCCCCTCCGCCGGCTTGTAGATTTTCCAAAAGTCGATCTTCCCGAAGAAATGAAAATTTGAAGCTACGATTATGATCCGGCTCGGGGCGCAGCGCTTCATCCGGTCCAGGAGCAGATGGGTCAGCAGGAAGTGGGCCAGGTGGTTGACCTGGAAGGCCTTATCAAAGCCATCGACGGTTTGGCCACCCTTCATGACCTCTGCCAGAAAAATAAGTGGATTGCAAGTTAGTCCTTGGCTTATGACGGGTCACTTCGTGATCATTTGAGGCTATGACGGATGTAATTACCAAAAGGTAATTACGACCCGGTTCCAAAGTTCCAGTGGCTCCCCCTTGTGGTGACTTGATTGCATTCTGGGTGCTTGGCAACCAGCCTGCCTCCGGCAATGTGTCACTTGACCGCGATTTATATTTTTCTCAAAAAAACAGGGTTTACTTGCAGTTTTCAGCAAAAACACCTGATAGTAAACAAAAAGGTCATAAAATCATGTTGGTCACAGGGGTGACTTGCTTTACAACCATCACAACCTATGACCGTAACTGGCAGGCTCCATCATGGTCATAAGTCGAGGACTGCATGTAAAGGATCGTTTGGTCTAGTCTAGTGGTTAAGCCTAGAAAATGGAAGGCCATGAGTTCAAATCCCGCTTTAGCCATGAATGCCAGCTAGGTGACTTTGGGCCAATCACCAGGAGACGGTGAGTTCCAGTCCTGCCTTAGGCATGAAAGACGGCTGGGTGACTTTGGGCCAATCACCAGGAGACAGTGAGTTCTAGTCCCGCCTTAGGCATGAAAGCTAGCTGGGTGACTTGGAGCCGATCACCAGGAGAAGGTGAGTTCTAGCTCTACCTTAAGCACAAAAGCCGGCTGGGTGACTTTGGGCCAGTCTCTCTCTCTCTCTTTCTCAGCCCAATTGACACCACAGGGTTGTTGTTTTGAGGAAAATATGAAGAGGAAGCCATGCTGGATCTGTTACTTATACAATTAATAATAAAGGCAGTATACAAAAAATAAACAACTACAAATAGGAGAGAGCTGCTTCTGAAGTTACGGCCAAACCCCTGAAGGAAGAGAAATCCCGGAGACCCCCACAATATTCCCAGTTCCTCTCCCAGATACCCCAGGGGGGGGGGTCTGCTCTGCACCCACCGGCATTGTTGATGAGGATGTCCAGACGGGGCTCCGATTTTAAGAAGATCTGTGCAAAAGCTCGCACGGAGTTGAGGTTGGCCAGATCCAGGATCATCAGGATCACCTCCGAGTTCCCACTTTCCTGGAAAAGGAGCAGAAGGAATCCTGAGAAGAATTGGGATTAGGTGCGGCTTCAAAGGCTGATCCCGGTTTACTTACCTTAGCAATCACTCCGGGTGGTGTGTAGTAAAACAAAACAGGCAGTCCTCGACTTGCAAGCACTCGAAATTACAATGCCGCAGAAAAAAGTGATTTACGACCGGTCCTCAAACTTTCAACCATCGCAGCATCCCCAGGGGTCATGTGATCAGAATTTGGATGCTTGGCAACCAGCGTTATTTCCGACGGTGGTGGCGTCCCTGGATCATGTGATCATTATTTGTGATCGTCCCAAGAGGATTCTGGCAAGCAAAGTCAACGGGGGAAGCTGGATTCACTTAACAATCACGTGATTCGCTTAATGACTGCAGTGATTTGCTTAACAACCATGGCAAAACGGTCGTAAAATTGGGTCTGGCTGACTTAACAAGGTCCCTTCCAACTTTATTATTGTTGTTGTTGTTGTTGTTGTTGTTGTTGTTGTTGTTGTTGTTGTTGTTATTATTATTATTATTATTATTATTATTATTATTATTATTATTATTATTATTATTATTATTATTATTATTATCATCATCATCATCTCCTACCCGATGGTAGGAGAGTAAAGAAGTGCTGACCAGGGTGTGAGTCGTCCCTGAGGATTTTCCTCACTCTTCTGAGGCAGCGGGCCCTTGCGATGTCGTCTAGTGGTATCAGGGGACAGCCCACGATCTTTTGTGCTGTACTCACCACCCTCTGTGGTGTCTTTCTATCCGCGGCTGTTGGCCTTGAGGATAGTAAAGTCTCATCACTTTTCGAAAATGTCCACTTTCACCTCCTGCCCGCTTCCACCCGCCCAAGTGCCCATTGCTGCCCCTCCCACCATTTCCACGGCAGCTGGCAACAAGCTGGAAAGAAAACAAAGATGCAGGTTGACCACAACCGTCTTATTTAGCAAGGGGAATTCTGGCTTCAACCGTGTTCGTAAGTCAAGGACTGCCTGTATATAGCCGCCAATCTTATAACCAACTCTGGGCAGTTCTCAATCAACAACATAAAAACCATAATAAAACTATAAAACTGGAAAGAATGCTGGAATAGATATCGGTGACCTTAAGGCCAACGCTGTGGGAGAACAGGACGGTGATGGGCCTCTGTCTATGTGCATCGCAAAGACAATCTAGGTAGTCGTCGACGTACGGCCACAATCGAGCCCAAATTTTCCACTGCTAAGTGAGACAGTTGTTAAGTGAGCCTTGCCCCACTTAACAACCTTTCTTGCTGCAGTTGTTAAGTGAGCCACTGCATATGTTCAGTTAGTAACACAGTTGTAAAGTGACTCTGGCTTACCCCATTGACTTTACTTGTCAGAAGGTCGCAAAAGAGGATCACATGACCCCGGGACACTGCGACCGTCATAAATAGGAGACAGTTGCCAAGCGTCTGAATTTTGATCACGTGACCACGGGGATGCTGAAATGGTTGTGTGAAAAATGGTCATAAGTCATTTTTTTCAGTGCCGCTGTAACTTCGAGGATTACCTATATAACATCTATCCCATTGTCACTCTATGGCGCCATATTATGGAGATTTTATCGTGGTTTTACCCTAATGTAATGTTTTATCTCGCCTATTGTACTGTCCACCTATTTGATATACACGTATTTGTTGATGCTTTATTTAAACCTACATTTGTGCTTGTATGTATAGTGTGTTTTATCTGCGTTGCATATCAGGGATTGCATGAACCCTGTAGATGCCATACACTTAATAAATGAATAAAAACGATCAGGAAAACACCTGGAATCAGAAAAACAGAAGGAAGGAGGGAACCGCACGGCAGGCACTTACCCGTCTGATGTCACACACAGCCGGTTCTCCTCTTGCTTTGTCACGGCATGCCAGAATGACGCGGGCGCCTCTCCGGGCCAGATCCACCGCTGTGGCCTTCCCGATCCCTGAATTTCCACCTAGGAAAGGCCGGAGAAAGGATTCACCGAGATTGCCCAGCCTTTGATGGGGACCCAGGAGCCGGGCCTGCATTTCTATGCCTGTAGTTTTTGTGGCGACACGCAGTGAAGCATTTGTGTGGCAGTGTTTCTCAACCGTGGCAACTTTAAGACGGGTGGACTTCAACTCCCAGAATTAAAGTTAAGTAACAACTTAAAGTGACACAGGTTGAACAACACTTGATATTCACAACCGTTTCAGAGCAGTCTTATATCAACCAAGAAGAATGGCTTAAAATTATTCAGAGGTAATACAAGTGATCCTCTACTTAAAACCATATCTACTTAAATATCTACTTAAAACAATATCTACTTAAAAGATATTGGAGATATTCCAATATCTCAGGGGCTGCCACAAAGAAGAGGGAGTCAAGCTATTCTCCAAGGCGCCTGAGGGCAGGACAAGAAGTAATGGATGGAAACTGATCAAGGAGAGAAGCAGCCTAGAACTGAGGAGAAACTTCCTGACAGTTAGAACAATTAACCAGTGGAACAACCTGCCTCCAGAAGCGGTGAATGCTCCAACACTGGAAGTTTTTAAGTAGAGACTGGACAGCCATTTGTCTGAAATGACATGGGGTCTGCTGCCTGAGCAGGGGGTTGGACTAGATGACCTCCAAGGTCCCTTCCAACATTATTATTATTATTATTATTATTATTTAGTGACCATTCAAAATTACAACAACACTGAAAAAGTGACTTATGACCATTTTTCACACTTATGACCATTACAGCATCCACATGGTCTTTGAATGGGGCGTAGCAAGATGGTTGGCAAATATATTTAATAATAAAAAAATAAAAAAATTAAAGGCATTTCAAAAAATGGGATGCAATGCTTCGTCAGACCAGAAGATGGCGCAGGTCTCCCAACACTGGCTCTGCAGGATGTCACTTTACTAACAAAAGTTACAAAACAATTGGAAGACCAATCATTGCATTAATTACACGGATTAAAGTAGCTAACTAATCCTCCTTTCTGTCTGGTTCAGTACAGGTCAGGTAGAGCATAATTAGGACTGCAGAAATAACAACTGCAACCAGCCTGCCTTTCATAGAAAACCTGTATATCCTGCAGGTCAAAAGGAGAGCTAAAAAAGGCTTCCGGTTTTAGCACCCGCAGCGCATGGCCGCGCGAGAGCGGACCTCCGCTCCCCACGGCTAGTTTCTTCCTGCTCGGGGGACCCTAGATGGGTCCGAAGTTGCCCCGGAGAGGTGACTGTGAAGGAAAGGCGCCCCGTCGATCATGAAGTGACAGCAATCGCTTCATTTGAACTGGGGAAAGCCCTCTGAACCCAACAGGAGAAAGGCTAGCGTGTGATCAGCGTCTAGCCCAAGCTGCTTGCAGCCGAAGTCCCAGAGCACGAACCTAAACATCGGTAAACAGCGTGCTTGGAATTGGTGAGAATACTGATCTCCTTTCTTCTATCTACTATTTAAATCCTTGAAAAGATCCCTAAGGCAAGAAAACCTCCAGAAGTGAAGGGAGGGGACTATATCCCCATTCCCTTACAGATGGAAGCGGCGAATTAATATAAAAGGTAGAAAGAGGTATACTAAAATTTGATTTAAAATATTTCAATCTGGACAAATCTAGGAACTAAAAAATTGTCAAGATTATACCCTAAAAAATTTCTGATGGAATTATGAAAATATATAACAAAAAATAACTTTTGGATTGAAAGAAAAACTGAAGAAAAAAAAACTGCTGACATCTAGTGGAGAATTAGCAAATAGAGCACTAACAATAAGGACTCAGAAATTGGCAGAATGCCTAGAAACAAAGAAAAAGTTGTGCCTTTGAATTGCAAATAACCTTGAAGACAGCTGGGAACAAAGGAAGAGCCAGCTATAAGATTAAAAAGTGTTTGAAAGAAAAAAAAAACCTCTGGACTTTTCCTTAAACCTAAGAACTGTTTATGGGGGGAAAAACTTTGGCTTTTTGGCTAATCTTTTAGAGGAGAATTTGCAGGATTTAAAGTGGCTTAATATACTGAATCTGTAATTTTGACTGACTGATAAATTGACTTTTGAATTAAAACATTGATGAAAGATTATTTGAAGGGGGGAGACAACATGGATATCACATACCTATCAAAAAAATGACAGGACGCCACATTCAATATTTTCTCCTTGAAGGACTTAGCCTGGAAAATCAAGGGCCTCCAGAAGCAATACTTCAAGGCAAGATAAATACTTCCCAGGAGAAAATATATGTAATGTTAGGACAAATACAAATGACAATAGACTCAAACCACAATGAAATGTGAAACAACTTTGAGGATTTAAATAAGCATATTTCCGATCTAAATCTACAATTAAAAAATACCCAGGAAATAACAACAAAGGAACAAACAAATCAGGCAGCAGATTACAAATTAGAAGAGTATGATCAAATTGATGAAATAACAAAGGAAAAGAATTACAATTTGACACAAGCAGGAAAAAATCTACAAGGTTCTGATACAACAAGAAAAATGGAATTATCAGGAGAGCCATTAAAGTTTGGGAGACAGAAAGAATTTATCTTACTTACTTCATCTTTTGTATTCCCAACAACATTTGTAAAAATACAGGAACTGTTGGGTAAGCGGATTACATCAACTTGGAAAATTACTTGGCAAAAGAAGAAGATCAGAGATAGATATAAGAGATTTGACTCGCCCTACCAGATGGACTATTACGTGAATAAACATTTGTTTGAATATGGCTAAAAGAACAGAGAATTTTGAACATAAAGGGGCCTTATAACAAGAAGGATAATGAGATTTAAGTAATATAGTATGTTTTATAATATATTAAATGTTAAAATAGTAGGTTGATGTAATTTTTATTAACATATAAATAAAATATAAACTGATTAAAAAGGATGTTATATCTAGATACTATAAGACAGATAAAAAGTATAGTATTATTTATAATGCATGACATAAAATATTGGGATGATGTACCTACATGGGAAAATTTAGACAGTGAGATGACTAATATGAAGAAATTATGACTGATAATTGGATTGAATATAAGGGAATCTAAGCGAACAAAAATTATAAAAATAGGATGTATACTGAACTAATGAGATGATAGTTATGAGAATACTATAAGCTGAAAAAAATATTATATAGAGATTATTATTATTTGTATAAATATAAAAAATGCTTATACCTAATCATTTATATATTGAACATATTAAGAATTATATTTTGGCAAAGGTTGAAGAAGGAGAATACAAATGGGAGAAGGGAAGGTCAAAGAAATTTATCATTAATTAATATATTAATTATGGAATTATCAAATTTAATCATTATTGATTGTTAATTAATTATTGTCCTTTTTTTTCTTGTTAAAATATAAACCAAGACAACACGCTGTACACCAGGCACTGGAGATTGTTATCTCAGGGGCTGCCCCAAAGAAGAGGGAGTCAAGCTCTTCTCCAAAGCGCCTGAAGGCAGGACAAGAAGCCACGGATGGAAACTAAAATCAAGGAGAGAAGCAACCTAGAACTAAGGGGAAATTTCCTAACAGTCAGAACAATTAACCAGTGGAACAACCTGCCTCCAGAAGCGGTGAATGCTCCAACACTGGAAGTTTTTAAGAAGAGACTGGACAGCCATTTGTCTGAAATTGTATAAGGTTTCCTGCCTGAGCAGGGGGTTGGACTCGATGACCTCCAAGGTCCCTTCCAACTTTATTATTATTATTATTAGTTAAAAACCAATAAAATATCTATACAAAACAAAAGGAGGGCTAAAACAATGTCTACACACCCCTCGCATCCTGGACATAAACTGTTTTAATTTCTCTCCTCAGGACGCTACTACAGAACATTGCACGCCAAAACAACTAGACACAGAGACTGTTTTTTCCCTCCTGCCATCACTCTGAACACCTACAGTACTGGACAAAGTTGTGCAAAAACGCTGTAAATAAATTAACTATGCTTTCGGAAATAGAAGCGTTCATCGTTTATTTTTTATCAAGTAACAAAACGGAAAGCAAATGAGCAGAAGAGCAAGCCAAATCAAATCTACACTGGAGTGACCACCCTCTGCCTTCAAAACAGCGTCCATTCTTAACACTTGCAAACTTGCACAAAGTCAGCGATTTTGTCCGATTCGAGTCAGGTAAGATGATTAATCAATTATATGAAGCAGAGGCGAATGATCGTCAATTTCATATGTAGGTTGAAACACAGTCATTAACTGAAAGAGAAAGTGCTGTGTAGGAGGCTTAATGTTGGGTGAGGCACAACCAAACTCTGGTATTAAGGCGAGGTTGTGGAAGACAGTTTCATGTCCCAGGTCATACATCACGCAAAACCAAGCACAGGGACAAGACAAAAGGTAATTTATATAGGTAGTCTTTGACTTACGTCCACCACTGAATCCAGAATTTATGTTGCTAAGTGAAAAAATTGTTAAGTGAGTTATGCCCCAGTTTACAACTTTTATTGCCACGTTTGTTAAGGGAAACCACTGCAGTTGTTAAATTAGTAACACGCTTGTTAAGTGAATCTGGCGTCCCCATTGACTTTGATTGTCAGGAAGTCGTAAAAGATGATCATATGACTCCCGTGGTGGGATTCAGCCGGTTCGCACCACTTCGGCAGAACCGGTAGCTAATTTTTTTGTGGCCCAAGGCCCAGAATGGACTTCCGGAAGCGGCATCCACACAGAGAACCGGTTGTTCACCTATTTGAATCCCACCACTGCCCGGGACACTGCGACCGTCATAAATATGAGGCACTTGACAAGCATTTGAACGTAAATCACGTGATCATGGTGATGCTGAAATGGTCGTTGTGAAAAATGGTCGGAAGTTATTTTTTTTCCAGTGCCGTTGTACCTTCGGTCATTAAACAAACGGTTGAAAGTCGAGGACTACATCAGTGCTACATCAGCAAGGTCTCTCCCAGGCAAAGATTGCAAAGCAGGCTGGGGTTTCAGGGTGTGCTGCTCAAGCTTTTTTGAAGAAACACGCAGAAACGGGGCAACGAGGAGGACCGTAGATGCAGCGGTCACCCAAGGAAACTTAATGCAGCAGCTGAAAGACATATTGTGCTCACTTCCCTTCGACATCAGAAGATGTCCAGCAGTGCCATCAGCACCAACCTGGAGGAAACCAGTAGGACCCCGGTACACCCATCTACTGTCCAGAGAATCTGGCCAGAGGTCATCTTTATGGAAGAATTGCACCCAAAAAGCAATACTTTTGATGTGGAAACAAGGCTAAACAACTCAACTAGTGGATGATCATCATGAGCCAGCCGTGTGTGGCAGCAGCCAAAAAAGCTAATGCAATCCTGGGTTGTATAAACAGAGGCATAGCATCAAACTCATGCGAACTATTAGTACCGCTTTAAAAACCCTTAGTAAGGCTACACCTGGAATACTGCAGCCAATTTTGGTCACCATACTACAAAAAAGATGTTCAGACCTTGGAAACAGTTCAGAGAAGAGCAACTAGGATGATCAAAGGCCTGCAGGCTAAAACATACGAAGAACAGGCTGCAGGATTTGGGTTTGTGGATGTAGTATACTTAGATTTCAGTAAGGCATTCAACAAGGTAGACCACAACCTACTCTTTGGTAAGCTGGGAAAAGGTGGAATAGACAACATCACCACAAGATGGATCTGTAGCTGGCTGACAATAGACACCAAAGCCCTGAGCTCCTTTGCAGGAATTCCACCCACTCACTGAAATAGGTATGTGGATTATAGGCGAGTCAAGTTTAAAACACAGAACGTGAAAGTCTTCACCAAGCCCATCAACAGAGGTGGAAAGGATGAGAAGGAAAACCTAACCTGACCTAGAAACCTAACCTGGCAGTACACAAGGAAGGCAGGTCATGCCAAACCAATCTTATTCATTCTTCGATAAAGTGACTAAACTAGTAGGCCAGTGAAACGCAGTCGACATAGTATACTTATATTTCAGTAAGGCACTTGACAAAGTAGACCACAATCTACTCCTTGGTAAACTAGGAAAAGGTGGGATAGGCAACATCACCAGCAGATGGATCTGTAGCTGGCCGACAAACCGTACTCAACGAGTAGTCCTCAATGGCACTACATCCACATGGAGAGAAGTAAGCAGTGGGGAACCACAAGGTTCCGTCTTAGGCCCAGTACTTGTCAACGCTGCTAACATCGGATGTTCTTGCTTTGACAACAGATGGAAATGCAGCTATTTTTCTCTATTGCTTCTAGAGTTAGTTGATGCTGGGAATGTGGATGAGAGTCCAGCTAGTCATAACAATAATAACTCAGCCGTGGGAATCCAAGGTCATTGGGCCCAGAGTTGATAGAGTTTTGGCAGGCTGGAGCGTCAAGCTAATTGGGGAATGTGATTCATGACTGTTTATTGGAGGAGGGAATTGTGCTTTGATACTTTGTATCCAGGGGAGGGGAATTTAGTTTTTGGTTTCAACTATGTAGTGCCCACACTTTGTTTCTCGAATAAAAGATTCTTTACGGTAAACAATGCCTCGAAGTTCTTTTGAAGAGTTTCATCTGTCGGAACCATGACAGGACTCTTCAATATCTTCATCAACGACTTAGATGAGGGAATTGAAGGGGAACTCATCAAATTTGCAGGTGACACCAAACTGGCAGGAGTAGCCAACACCCCAGAAGACAAACTCAGGATCCAAAAAGATCTTGACAAACTTGAACAACGGGCCCTCTCCAACAAGATGAGTTTCAATGTGGAGAAAAGCAAAGTCTTATATTTAGGCAGGAAAAATCAAAGGTAGAAGTACAGATTGGGGGAGACCTGGCTCAAAAACAGCAACTGTGAGAGGGACCTTGGAGTCCTAGTGGACGATCACTTGACCGTGAGCCAGCCGTGTGCAGCAGCAACCAAAAAAGCTAATACAATCCTGGGTTGTATAAACAGAGGCATAGAATCAAGATCACCCGAAGTATTAGCACCTCTTTATAAAACCCTTAGTAAGGCCACACCTGGAATACTGCAGCCAATTTTGGTCACCATACTACAAAAAAGATGTTGAGACTTTGGAAAAAGTTCAGAGAAGAGCAACTAAGATGATCAAAGGCCTGGAGACTAAAACATACGAAGAACGGCTGTGGGACTTGGATTTGGCTAGTCTAAAGAAAAGGAGAAATAGGGGAGACATGATAGCAGCATTCCAGTATCTGAGGGGCTGCCACAGGGCAGAGGGGGGCAGGTTGTTCACCAAAGCACCTGAGGGCAGGATGAGAAACAACGGTTGGAAACTGACCAAAGAGAGAAGCAATCTGGAACTAAGGAGAAACTTCCTGACGGTGAGGACAATCAACCAGTGGAACTGCTTGCCACCAGAAATCATGGGCGCTCCATCGCTGGAGATTTTTTAAGAGGAGGCTGGACTAGAAGACCTCCAAGGTCGGACAAATGGCTGTCCAGTCTCTTCTTAAAAACTTCCAGTGTTGGAGCATTCACCGCTTCTGGAGGCAGGTTGTTCCACTGGTTAATTGTTCTCACTGTCAGGAAGTTTCTCCTCAGTTCCAGGTTGCTTCTCTCCTTGATTAGTTTCCATCCGTTGCTTCTTGTCCTGCCTTCAGGCGCCTTGGAGAAGAGCTTGACTTGAAACAATGGATGGGAACTAATCAAGGAGAGAAGCAACCTGGAATTAAGGAGAAACTTCCTGACAGTGAGAACAATTAACCAGTGGAACAGCTTGCAGCCAGAAGTTGTGGCTGATCCATCACTGGAGGTTTTTAAGATGAGAGTGGACAGCCCCTTGTCTGGAATGGTTATAGGGTCTCCTGCTTGAGCAGGGGGTTGATAGAGGACCTCCAAGGTCCAGGCAGGGGTCTCCGGCAGCCCAGCGAGGCACTTTCTCCCCTGCTCTGCCGCACCGCCTCCTCCCTTCCTGGGCAGGGGTCCCAGGCTGGTCTCCTCCCCGTCTTCTCCCCGCTTCCACTGCTCCCCTTTCAGTCCTCACCTGCTTTATTCCAAAGGAGCTTTTTGGGATGGACTTTCCTGGTTTCATCAAAAGCACCTTTGGGTCAACCCGGATGGGGGAGAATCTCCGCGGACAACCTGGTTTCTGGTTAACCTGCGACTCGCATTTCACTTTGACCTTCGAGCTGCGCTTTTATTCCGGGATTTTGATCCTGCCTGCAGCCACTGAGGTGGGGGTGGGTGGGTTTATTTCATAAGAAAGAAAGGCAATGCCCCCCGCCCCAGCCTCGACGCCCCCCCCCCGCCACGGATGGGAGCGCAGCAGCCCCCCGGAGCTACCTGTGATGAGAACCGTCTTGCCCCGCAGGCTGACCGCGTTCCGGCACCGGGTGGCCGCCGGGAAGGTGTAGCGGCGCAGCGCGTAGAGCCCCATCAGCACCGCCGCGCCCGCCGCCAGCACCGCCGCCGCCTCCATGGCCCGCTCGCCCGCCTGGCCTCGCTACCTTGTCCCGCAGCCCGCCAGGGTTTCGTTTTTACCGGGACGGTCCCCGCCCTCGGCCCGCCTCCCACCTCCCCGCGTGGAAAGCCACGGCCACGGGCAGCGCTGCCAATCTCTCGCCCTCCCCTCTCTTCCCTCTTTGGCTGGGCTGAAGGAAGGAAGGAAGGAAGGAAGGAAGGAAGGAAGGAGGAGGGAGGGGGGAGGGAAGAAGGAAGGAAGGAAGGAAGGAAGAAGAAGGGGGAGGGAAGAGGGAGAAGAAAGGAAAGGAAAGGAAGGAAGGAGAGGGAGGGAGGGAGGGAGGGAAGAAGGAGGGAGGGAGAGAGGGAAGGAAGGGAAAAAGGAGGGGAAAAGGAAGGAAGGAGGGAGGGAGGGAGGGAGGGAAGAAGGGAGGAAGGGGGAAGGAAGGAAGGAGGAAGGGGGGAGGGAAGGAAGGAAGGAAGGAAGGAAGGAAGGAAATAGGTGGAAGCTGGTCAGCCCTCCTGCCCTCTCGCCATCCCCTTGCCCCCGCCTCCTGGCCTCTCCTGGTGGTCTCCCATCTTATCCCTGAGGATGCTTTGCTTACAGAGCTGGGACTCCTGGCATGGCGAGGGAGGGGGCCTCCCTCTCACCCACCCACTCTGCCTTCTGCTGCCGCATGCCCCTTGCCTCTGCGCCAGCTCCTCAGGCCAGGAGTGGGCAGGGGGCCAGCATTGGGTCAGCACCCCACCCCGCACTCCAGGCAGCCCCTCCCTTGAGAGGGGTGCACCGTATTCAAAGGGCGCCCGACCTAGAAGGGGTTTTCTTTCAGCTCCTCCCTTCACCCCGATTTCTAACCCAGAATGTGGCCCCTTTTTCTTAATGCAACAATTGGGCTTGCCTCAACATCCCTTTTTCAGACCTTTGGGGGGGGTGTCCAGTGAAACAGAGGGGAGGGTCTCCTTGTTATAATCCCCATTGCTCAGATCCTGCATCTGTGGAACCGCCTTGAACCACGAGGTAGTAATATGAATAGAGTGCCAGACTTAACAATTGTCGATAAGAAAGACCAAAAAAAATCTGTACAGTGGACGTGGCAGTGCCTGGCGACAGCAGAAGAGAAGAGAACTGGAGAAGATCACAAAATGCACAAAGACCTGCAAATAGAAAGCAAAGTTAGCACCAAGAGCAATAGGGGCCTTGGGTGCCGTCCCAAAACATCTGGAGCACCACCACGATGCAGTTTTGGTCACCACGATGTAAAAAAGATGTTGAGACTCTAGAAAGAGTGCAGAGAAGAGCAACAAAGATGATTTAGGTGGGAACTGGAGGCTAAAGCATATAAGGAACAGTTGCTGGAATTGGGTATGTCTATTTTAACGAAGAGAAGGACGAGTGGGGGCATGATAGCAGCCTTCCAGTATCTCAGGGGCTGCCCCAAAGAAGAGGGAGTCAAGCTGTTCTCCAAAGCACCTGAAAGCAGCACAAGAAGCAACGGATGGAAACTAATCAAGGAGAGAAGCAACCTGGAACTAAGGAGGAATTTCCTGACAGTTAGAACAATTAACCAGTGGAACTCCTTGCTTCCAGAAGCGGTGAATGCTCCAACACTGGAAGTTTTTAAGAAGAGACTGGACAGCCATTTGTCCAAAATGGTATAGGGTTTCCTGCCTGAGCAGGGGGTTGGACTCGATGACCTCCAAGGTCCCTTCCAACTTTATTATTATTATTATTATTATTATTATTATTATTATTATTATTATTATTATTATTATTATTATTATTATTATTATTATTATTATTATTATTATTATTATTATTATATCTTTTATTCATTAAACATGAATTATTATTATTATTGTTGTTGTTGTTGTCGTTATTATTATTATTATTATTATTATTATTATTATTATTATTATTATTATTATTATTATTATTATTATTATTATTATTATTATTATTATTACCACCTGAACCCCATCGGCATCAACAAATTCACCAACAGTCCATTGCAAATGGCGGCTTTGCTGGGAATAGCTGACAACCTGTGATAAGACTTCTAACACGTCACACAACATCTTAAGTTGCCAAGGTTGAGAAACCCTGCTTTCCAGTTTGCCCAGAGTCACTGTTGTAACAAGGGCAGCTTGATAACGCCTATAAGTCAATAAACAACATCTTATAAATAATGGCACACAGATGCCTCATCCTAAGATGCAAAAAAACGAAAGTTAGAATATTTCGGACATGTGATGCGACACCCAGAAAAATACGGCATACTCCATTTAATCCTCCAGGGAAAGATGGAAGGCAAACGAGGTCCAGGCAGAAGAAAAACATCATGGCTTCAAAATCTAAGGGGCTGGTTTGGACAAAACGCAGCAGCACTTTTTCGTGCGGCTGCTGATAAAAACAGGATCGCCAACATGATCACCAACGTCCAATAACGGATATGGCACAAGAAGAAGAAGAAGAAGATGCAAAAGATGGCTGTTGACATAGGATGGTATTACGGGCCTTCCCGGGCAAGGGCTGGGATCAATAACCACCCCGTCTTGATGCTATTGCCACCTTCTGATCAGCAAAGTCATTGGGCAAGCCAGAACCGTGTTCCTAATTTAACAACTGCAGTGAATCACTTAACAACTGTGTCAAGAAAGGTCATAAAATGGGACGAACGTCACTGGAGGACAGCATGTTCTGTACCAGTAGCGGCAATAGTAACAATAACAGGATAACAGAGTTGGAAGGGACCTTGGAGGACTTCTAGTCTAACCCCCTGCTCATGCAGGATATCGTTTCGGACAAATGGCTATCCAATCTCTTCTTAAACACCTCCAATGCTGGAGCATTCACACCTTCTGGAGGCAGGTTGTTCCACTGGTTAATTGTTCTGTCAGGAAGTTCCTCCTTAATTTCAGGTTGCTTCTCTCCTTGATCAGTTTCCATCCGTTGCTTCTTGTCCTGCCTTCAGGGGCTTTTTGAGAATAAATTAACTCCCTCTTCTTTGTGGCAGCCCCTGAGATATTGGAAGGCTGTTATCCTGTCACCCCTGGTCCTTCTCTTCATTAAGCTAGACATACCTAATTCCTGCAACCGTTCCTGGAGATTTTAAAGAAGAGACTAGACAGTCACCTGTCAGAGACTAGACAGTCACCTGTCTGAGACAGTATAGGTTCTCCTGCTTGAGCAGGGGGCTGGACTAGGGTCCCTTCATATTCTATTCTATTCTATTCTATTCTATTCTATTCTATTCTATTCTATTCTATTCTATTCTATTCTATTCTATTCTATTCTATTCTATTCTATTCTATTCTATTTTATTCTATTCTACTCTACTCTACTCTACTCTACTCTACTCTATTCTATTATTTCTATTCCTATTCCTATTCCTATTCTATTCCATTATTTAATTCTATTCTATTCTATTCTATTCTATTCTATTCTATTCTATTCTATTCTATTCTACTCTACTCTACTCTACTCTACTCTACTCTATTCTATTATTTCTATTCCTATTCCTATTCCTATTCTATTCCATTATTTAATTCTATTCTATTCTATTCTATTCTATTCTATTCTATTCTATTCTATTCTATTCTATTCTATTCTATTCTATTCTATTCTATTCTATTCTATTCTACTCTACTCTACTCTACTCTACTCTACTCTACTCTACTCTACTCTACTCTACTCTACTCTACTCTATTCCTTGAAGGCTGGTCAAGCTGGAAACCTATGGGGACCAGTGAAGACACCGGTGGTCTCTGGGGGGGTCAGAAAGAAAGAAGACCGGGAAGATTGCTAGAGCACGCAACCAAGTACATGCGGGGGGGGGGCTTCGGAAACCTCAAAGCATGCGAAGCTGTGGCGCGGATGGCTCAGCCCGCAGCTCAACCAGCACAAGCCCCTCCTGGCAATTGCGCAGTCATGCCCGCTGCCACACCTGTGGCAACACCTGCCCCAGTCGCTCAGGCACAGGTTCCTGCCCCACACCAGCCACCACTCCGGCAGTCCAGCCAGCACCACCAGCCTGGGCTGTAGAAGTTGCAGACCACCTGTCCATGGGATGAAGTACGGGACAGACCCTAAGCAACTGGGGTTCTTCCCGGCTCAGGTCTGGACCCACATGCAGGAGAATGGTCTGGACATAACCACTGAAGGGGCAGAGGTGTGGTGTGTGACCACGGCACTGGAGGGGACTGCAGCTGAGTGGGCGGTCACCCTCCCCAACCATGATGCCCTGTAGCTGCGTAACTTTGACCATTTCATGGGTGCGCTCCGAAAGTACTTGGAAGGTCCCCCGGCCGATCGCAAAGCCAGGACCAGGATCAAGACCATAAGCCAGGGATGTTGACCAGTGGGCCGTGTATATCCAAGAGTTCCACAATTTGCCGACTGACCGACTGCCCACAAGACATGCTGATTGAGTGTTTCCGGGATTGGCTGAACATAATAATAATAATAATAATAATAATAATAATAATAATAATAATAATAATAATAATAATAATAATAATAATAATGATGATGATGATGATGATGATGATGATGATGATGATGATGATGATGATGATGATAATAATAATAATAATAATAATAATAATAATAATAATAATAATAATAATAATAATAATAATAATAATAATAATAAAGTTGGAAGGGACCTCGGAGGTCATCTAGCCCAACCCCCTGCTCAGGCAGGAAACCCTATACCATTTCAGACAAATGGCTGTCCAGTCTCTTCTTAAAAACTTCCAGTGTTGGAGCATTCACCGCTTCTGGAGGCAGGTGGTTCCACTGGTTAATTGTTCTCACTGTCAGGAAGTTTCTCCTGAGTTCTAGGTTGCTTCTCTCCTTGATGAGTTTCCATCTGTTGCTTCTTGTTCGGCCTTCAGGCGCTTTGGAGAACAGCTTGACTCCCTCTTCTTTGGGGCAGCCCCTGAGAGATTGGAAGGCTGCTATCATGTCCCCCCTCGTCCTTCTCTTCGTTAAACTACTAGACATACCCAATTCCAGCAACCGTTCCTTATATGCTTTAGCCTCCAGTCCCCTGATCATCTTTGTTGCTCTTCTCTGCCCTCTTTCTCTCTAGAGTCTCAACATCTTTTTTACATCGTGGTGACCAAAACTGGATCCAAGTATCCCAAGTGTGACCTTACCAAGGCATTGTAAAGTGGTATTAACACTTCACATGATCTTGATTCTATCCCTCTGTTAATGCAGCCTAACATTATGTTGGCTTTTTTGGCAGCTGCAGCACACTGCTGGCTCATATCTAAGTTATTGTCCACTAGGACTCCGAGATCCCTGTCTACAACACTTGCATTTCCAGGGGCGTTCCCCCCACTCTCCATGGCTGGTATGTCCTAGCCGAAGAAGTAAAAATTGACCTGGCCCGTTCATGGAGTCAGCCCAGGCCTGGGTGGTGGAGATCCCTCTGGGAAAAGATAGAAACCTCGAAGCCACTGGCCCACGAGCAGAGTGCCGAGCCGCACGCCCAGATCAAAAACCACCCTTGAATTACCCAAAACTCTTAGATGTGTCCATCCAGTGTTCCACTGCAACCTAGCATAGCTATTATATGTGGGGAAAGGAGGTTAAGACAGCTCCTCCCGTATACTTTGCTGATAATTGTATCCTGTAGATCAGACTGTCCTGGTTCCGAAAGATGAAACTCTTCAAAAGAACTTCGGGGCATTGTTTACCTTAAAGAATCTTTATTTCGAGTAGCATAACATCGGCACTGCATAATCGAAGCCAAAAACTGGATTCCCCTCCCCTGGGCACATAATATCAAAGCACAATTCCCTCCTCCAATTGACAGTCATAAATCACATTCTCCAATTAGTTTGAAATGCAGGCTTTCCCTCTAGTTCTCCAGCCCACCAATTCTTTATCCGCTGTGGGCTCAATAACCTTGATTCTCACACTACGTTTAGTGTTGTTATGTCCAGTTCCCCACTCCCGCATCATCTAACTCTAAAAGTGAAAGGGAAGAAGATGGCTACATTTCCATCTATTGTCAATGCAAAACATCCGATGTCAGCAGCATTGACACAGACATGTCAAACTCATGACGTCATTGCCGGCAATGGGGTGGGCGCGGTTTCCTCGTGACGCCAGCAGTTGGACACCCCTGCTGTAGATGGTAATCTGCTTCAGTCGGGCAAGATTCCGTATCCAGGTATTGAACAATCCAGAAATCTCCTTGGTGGAATCACTGTGTGTGTCATTCTTTGTTCTCAAATTCCTGATACATGCCCTGCTCTGTACAGGTAGTCCTTGACTTGCAACCACAATTAATCCCCAAATTTCCATTGCTAAGCAAGACAGTTGCTAAACGAGTTTTGCCCCATTTGACGACCTTTCTTTTCGGAGCTGTCAAGCGAATCAATGCAGTTGTTAAGTGAATCTGGTTTCCCTATTGACGGGATCGCAGAAGTCTGCAACACTGCAACCGTCATAAATAGGAGTCACTTGCTAAGGGCCTGAATTTTGATCACGTGACCATGCTGGGTCTTTTTTTTTTGGATTTGATGATGGCCCAGTTGAGATAGCCCCAAGTTCTGAGGACTTGCTTGATGTGTTTTAATTCTTGTTCTTTTCCCTCTTTGCTGACAGGCAAACTTTCAGCCCGGTGGTGTAGGGTTCTGCTCACTCCTTCTTTGTGCTCCAGTGGGTGGTGAGAATCAAAATGTAAATACTGATCTCTCTGTGTCTGGTTTTTGTTTTTGTTTTGATGTTGAGGTTTCTGTGTTCCTTAATGGGTACTGCACAGCCCAGGATAGCCAAGCTGTTTTCTTCAACATCTTCCCATCTGAACTTGGTGTTCCTGTCCAGTGTTGATGTGCTTGGCGAAGACTTCCAGTTCCCGTGGTTTAATCTTGACCCAGATAGCGTCCATATATCTATACCAGTGAGTGGGTGGAATTCTTAGCTTTGGTTTCTACCTCTTCCATGTAGAGATTAGTCAGGATGGGGGACACAGGTGAACCCATGGTGTAACCGTAGATTTGTCTGTTGAAACCTTTGTTGCATTTGAAATAGGTAGTGGTTGGGCTACCTGTTTCAAATACAAGCCATAGTTACGCATGGTTGTGAAAGTTGGACTTTAAAGAAAGCAAGACAGGAAGGAAATTGACTCGTTTGAGCTGTGGGGCTGGAGAAAGCGCCTGTGTTACTCCTTGGACAGCAAAAGTGACCAGCCAGTAAGTGCTGGCATGCATCCAGGTCTACGACAATCTGTCACAGTCAAATTGCCACGGCCAACTCACCACAGCCAACTTGCCACGACCAACTCACTGCGGGACAAGAGTCACACTAATATCACAGAAACGGTGGAACAGAGACTTGAAAGAAAGGATGCGAAAGGAGGGACAAAATGAAATAGGAATGGCAAACATTAAAATATTTTTTTATTTATTTTAATTAAATGGAATGGTTAAATTGTCCCACCGTCGAGTTGTCCTACAGTGAGTTGGCCATGGCGAATTGGCCACAGCAAGTTGACTGCAGTGAGTTGTCCCATTCCGGGGCAATAACGCCAGACGTGTCACTGGAAGGCAAAATCACAAAACTGTGTCTCGCTTATTTCGGCCGTGTCACGCGGGAGAATTCGCTGGAGAAAACAAGGATGGAAGAGTGAGCGGTAAAAGGCCACCAGGCCACCCAAGAACACAGTGGCTAGATACCCTCAAAGGCAACACTAGCCAGAGCACGGAACAACTCAAAGAAGTAGTGCTATATTGGAAGATGTGGGGAGACCACCCGGCCCATAGAACCACCAAGCGTCTATAACAGAACAACAGAGTTGGAAGGGACCTTGGAGGTCTTCTAGTCCAACCCCCTGCTCAAGCGGGAGACCCTATAGCTTTCTGGATAAATATGGTCCAGTCTCTTCTTGAAAACCTCCAGTGATGGAGCACCCACAACTTCTGGAGGCTTTCCACTGATTTATTGTCCTCGCTATCAGGAAATTCCTCCTTATTTTGAGTAAGAATATAGTATAAAAGAGTTGGAAGGGACCTTGGAGGTCTTCTAGTCCAACCCCCTGCTCAATCAGAGACCCTATACCTTTCTGGACAAATATTGTCCAGTCTCTTCTTGAAAACCTCCAGTGATGGAGCACCCACAACTTCTGGAGGCACGCTGTTTGACTGGTTAATTAGGAAAGTTCTCCATAGTTCTAAGTTGTTTCTAGCCCAGCATGGTACGTATTTGGGCTGGGCTGTGGTTAATTATGTCACCTTATGTGCCGTCCTATAGCAGTCATTTCTTCACTACCATGGCCACTTCAGTTGTTGCAATGCAGGCGAAGATTGAAGTGACCTCACGAGAAACCACGGGCTCATCCAGATCCAGTTTTAGTTTCCAAACCTTGCGGTGAGTTTTTAATTGAATAATAAGGTGGTTAGATGTTTTGCAATGTGGGAAGTGACCGTGTTGACTCCACTGATGACTGGCCTCAGTGGAGTGGCCTCTTTGTGGATTTTAGGCAGCCCATATATGCATGAAGTGGCTTCCCTGGGGTGAAGGCAGTACAAGCGGTCCTCGACTTAACGGCGGTTCATTTAGCGCCCGTTCAAAGTGGCAACAGAACTTTAAAAAGAGACATGACCATTTCCCACACTTAGGACAGTTGCAGCAGCCCCGTGGTCACCTGATCAAAATTCAGAGGCTTGTCAACTGGTTCGTATTTACGACTGTCGCAGTGCCCCGGGGTCACGTGATCCGCTTTTGCGACCTTCAGAGAAGCAAAGTCAATGGGGAGGCCAGATTCACTTAACAACCTTGTTAAGTGCTTCACTTAACAATTGTGGGTAGAAAGGTTTCAAAATGGGGCAAAACTCACTTAACAACTGTCTTGCCTAGCGGAAATTTTGAGCTGAATTGTGGTTGCAAATCGAGGACTACCTGTGCTGCGGCTTGTCAGTGGGATTGTCCTCCAGTAATTGTTGCAGACAGTAATAATAATAATAATAGTAATAAAGTTGGAAGGGACCTTGGAGGTCATCTAGTCCAACCCCCTGCTCAGGCAGGAAACCCTATACCATTTCGGACAAATGGCTGTCCAGTCTCTTCTTAAAAACCTCCAGTGTTGGAGCATTCACCGCTTCTGGAGGCAAGGAGTTCCACTGGTTAATTGTTCTCACTGTCAGGAAGTTTCTCCTTAGTTCCAGGTTGCTTCTCTCCTTGATGAGTTTCCATCCGTTGCTTCTTGTCCTGCCTTCAGGCGCCTTCTGTGCCTCTTCCTTGATCAGCCAAGAGAGAAAAATACAAAATATAAAATCTATTACAAATGTAGGTCTAGATCAGAGTTCTCCAACGTTTCCGGTGGGGGGGGGAGGGGTGGTTCCATGCCAGCAGCCAGCGAGCGAGCGTGCATGCAGCTCCATTTGCAAGAGCAGCGTGCACACGCGCCTGCCGCTCACTTAAATAGAGCACGTATACGTGCTTGCCTGGTGCTCGCACAAGGGAGGATGCGAGTGTGCACACACGCTCACCGGCCATTTCCATGGCCCGGTGGCAAACCTCTCGTGGTCCAGTAGTGGGCCACAGCCCACAGCTTGGGGACCCCTTGTCTAGAGATCACAGATATAATTTTTTCCTTGATTTGACACAGCCAGGAAGTCAGCAGAGTCTTCATTCCTAGTTCTATTAACACACACACACACACACACACAAGCACACCGGGTTATCTCCACTTGCATCACCCTTTTGCCTTCCCTTCTTGGGACCAGAGTTTAAATGAGCTGCTCACACACCCACTGTCAACGCTGTTAACATTGGATGTTTTTGCATTGACAACAGATGGAAATGTAGCCATCTTTTTCCTTTTGCTTTTAGAGTTAGATGATGCTGGGAGGGGGGGGGGATGTGAATGAGAGGCTAGCTAGACATAACAACACTAAACTTAGTGTGAGAATCAAGGTTATTGTAACCAGAGCTGATAAGGAATTGGCGGGCTGGAGAACTGGAGAGGAAGCCCATGCTTCAAGCTAATTGGGGAATGTGATTTACGACTGTCAATTGGAGGAGGGAATTGTGCTTTGATACTAGGTGCCCAAGGGAGGGGAATTCAGTTTTTGGCTTCGATTGTGTTAGTGCCAATGTTACGCTACTCAAAATAAAGATTCTTTAAGGTAAACAATGCCTCGAAGTTCTTTTGAAGAGTTTCATCTGTCAGAACCATGACACCCACGCACCACTTTGCATGGGGAAAACAGAAGCAAAGAGTACATCGTGTCCTTTATATCTCTATCACACCTGACAGGTTTTCTGTGTTCCCGTCTTTGCAAAAGTTTCCTAATTGCCAGCCTCATTAGCGACCTGCTTCTCCAAGTCTTGACTGGTGTTTCTTGGCTCAAGTTCGTTCCAGGATTTGGGTATGGCTAGTCCAGAGAAAAGTAGGACTAGGTGTGACAGGATAGGATCGTTCCAGTATTTGAGGGGTTGCCACAAAGAAGAGGGTGTCAAACTGTTCTCCAAGCCACATGAAGGCAAGACAAGAAACAATGGACCGAAACTGATCAAGGAGAGAAGCAACCTGGAATTAAGGAGAAACCTCTTGACAGGGAGGACAATTAATCAGTGGAACAGCTTGCCACCAGAAATCGTGGGCGCTCCATCACTGGAGGTTTTTAAGAAGAGACTGGACAGTCACTTGTCTGAGACGGTACAGGTTCTCCTGCTTGAGCAGGGGGCTGGACTAGAAGACCTCCAAGGTCCTTTCCAGCTCTATTCTATTCTAGAATTCTCTCTCTTAACTGGCATGAAACCTAAGGGGCAGAGGGGAGGGTCTCTGGACCCTTGGCTGTCCCTCTGGGAAACTGAGTCACCATTGCTAAGCAGAGCAACGTTGCAAAGCGCTTGTCTTCACGATCTGCTTCAATGCTAGCTGGAGGTTTTTAAGAAAAGACTGGACAGTCACTTGGGGTGGTGGTGCCTGGGCAGGGGGCTGGACTAGAGGACCTCCAAGGTCCCTTCCAGCTCTATTCTGATTCTCATTCCTATTTCTCATTGGAGCAAATGTTCAATGTTTAAAAAAATGGCCAGTGCTTCCCTTATAGCTGGGGTCCCCAACCCCTGGGCTGCGGCCCACTGGGAACCGGGCTAGCAAAGCAGCAGGCACGCACACAAAGCTTCATTTGCACATTGGCAGGATTTAGCTTATATGCCCAAAACCATTTCCCCCATCTCTCCTGCCGAAACCACCAAAGCTGTCACCATCACTGATCCGCAGACCCAAAAAGGTTGGGGACCCCTGCCTTATAAGGCCTTTACACTTCCTAGTAGCCCTGGTGTTATGGCCAGCCACTTAGCAGCTGTGCAGTTACCCCAAAGCTACCTTTAGACTACAGATAGTCCTTGACTCACAAACATTTGTTTAGCGACTGTTTGACATTATAACGGCGCTGAAAAGAGTGACTTGTGACCGTTTTTCGTACTTACGACCGTTGCAGCATCCCGCCCCCCCCCCGGTCAGGTGATCAAAATTCAGCCGCTTGGCAACTGACACGTATTTATGATGGTCGCAAGAGTCACGTGACCCCGTTGCGACTTTCTGACAATGGGGAAGCCATATTCACTTAACGACCGTGTGGCTAATTTAACAACTGCAGTGGTTCGTTTAAGAACGGTGACAGGCTTCATAAACAATCCATGTCCTGTTATTGATTTTTACTCAATTTTTAATTTCTTATCAATATTCCAATTTAACCTTTTGATGTTTATAATTTTCAGATTTGGGTAACCAAAATTTCCCTTATCTCACTTCATAACGAACTATAATCTCCAAAATACATATTTTATCTATTTGAATATAATCTTGTTCTGTTTCCTAAAAGTTATCTATTTCCCACCATATTAAATCATCTACTTAATAACACAATATCCCCTTTAATAAATCAAAACCATTATATATATATTGCCTGGGTTAATCGATAAATCCAACATATTCATAATATTTAATTTTCTTTTCCCTTTTAAGTCTAATTTTTAAATATTAGACCGATAAAATCCTGGCGGGAAAGGTTTCAAAGTGGGGCAAAGCTCACGTAACTGTCCTGCTTAGCAATGGAAATTTTGGGTTCAGCTGTGGTCGTACGTTGAGGACTGCCTGTACTTATGACCCAAATTTTGAAGTTCAGATGATGGGAGCCCCTCCACAGTCACGTCACAATGACCGAACCGCTGGTGGTTAGGAAATGACATTTGCAGCTGTTTGCAGTGTCCTGTGATGGTGTTTTATAATGGTTTTGCCAAATTATCAGCACTACTCTCCGTTTTGGCAAAATCACACCCTAGCAAACGATGAGTTTGCTTAACCATTGCAGCGTTGGCTTAACAGATGTGGATCGTTGCTTAATAGCTGTCGTAAAAATGACCATAAAATCAGGTCAATTGTGCAGCTAACAGTTTTACGAGTGTTACAAATTATGAACGTAATGGGCAAGCAAGCGCCATTTACGGCCATTAGTTGCGACAATCTAAAAACACTTGGTTAATTTACAGGTAGTCCTAACCACATCACCATAATGGACCCGCTGCATTACTGTAGTATGTTGAAGATTAGCTGTATTCAGCAGTTATTCTGCACCAAGGAGATACAATTTCACAGTAACTGTGAGAGGGACCTTGGAGTCCTACCTAGTGGACGATCACTTGGCCATGAGCCAGCCGTGTGCGGCAGCAGCCAAAAAAGCTAACACAATCCTTGGTTGCATAAACAGAGGCATAGAATCAAAATCAGGTGAAGCGTTAGTACCACTTTATAAAGCCTTAGTGAGCCCACACCTGAATACTGCATCCGTTGTTGGTCACCACATTACAAAAAAGATGTTGAGACTTTGGGGAAAGTGCAGAGAAGAGCAACTAAGATGATTAAAGACCTGGAGAGTAAAACATACGAAGGACGGCTGCAGGACTTGGGTTTGGCCAGTCTAGAGGGCATACATGTTAGCAGATTTCCAGCATTTGAGGGGCTGCCACAAAGAAGAGGGAGTCAAGCTATTCCCCAAAGCACCAAAAGGCAGGAGAAGAAACAATGGATGGAAAGTAATCAAGGAGGGAAGCAACCTGGAACTAAGGAGAAACTTCCTAACAGTGAGGAAATTAACCAGTGGAACAGCTTGCCACCAGAATAGAATAGAGCTGGAAGGGACCATGGAGCTCTTTTAGTCCAGCCCCTTGTTCAAGCAGAAGAACCTATAGCATTTCAGAAATTGTGGAGGTTTTTAAGAAGAGAGTGAACAGCCACGTGTCTGAAATGGTATAAGGTCTCCTGCTTGAGCAAGGGGTTGGACTAGAAGACCTCCAAGGTCCCTTCCAGTTCTATTCTATTCTATTCTATTCTATCCTATCCTATCCTATCCTATCCTATCCTATCCTATCCTATTCCATTCTATTGTTCTATTCTATTCTTCTGTTCTATTCCCTATTCTATTCTATTCTATTCTATTCTATTCTATTCTATTCTTCTATTCTATTCTATTCTATTCTATTCTATTCTATTCTTCTATTCTATTCTATTCTATTCTATTCTATTCTATTCTATTCTATTCTATTCTATTCTATTCTATTCTATTCGCAAGGAGTTCCACTGGTTAATTGTCCTCACTGTTAGGAAGTTTCTCCTTAGTTCCAGGTTGAAAACCACTCGGATAGAAGTGCAGTCTCCCTCCAGGAAAAACTCTGAATTAAAGATGTTTCACGACCCAACTCGGTAACATTATCAATATGCATGAGTTGGGACATGAAACCTCTGTAAAAAAAACAACTAAACTCAGAGAGCTCCAAGGACCCCACAATCCTCCTCTTCTCCACAAACCTCACTCCCTTCTAGCACTGATGATGTTACCTAGTTGGGTCATGAAACGTCTGCAAGAAAAAAACCAAGCTCAGAGAGCACCAAGGACCCCACAGTCCTCCTCCTTTCTCTACACCCCACTCCCTTCTAGCATTGATGATGTTGCCTAGTTTGATAATGAAATGTCTGCAAGAAAACCCCAGGTCAGAGATCGCCAAGGATCTCACAGGTCAACTCTTAAAACTACAAATATTCTAATAACTCCAATTGGGAGATCCTTGGTGCTCTCTGAGCTTGGTGGTTTTTCCTGCAGACGTTTCATGACCCAACTAGAGAACATCATCAGTGAAGGGAAGAGATTCATTTGCTCACCAGCCAGCTTGTTAACACGGTTTTGGTGGCCCAGCGTTGTCTCCCAGAGAAACATTGATATATCTGACCCCACCAAAGCACCAGCCTGGAGCAGTGCTGGACTTTGACTTGGTTGATGGAGCAGAATTGGTGCCACGAGGCTGAGGGATTCTAGTTCTGGAGAAAGAGACGTGGGTCCTACTGGAGTGGGCCCACTGAAGGAACATGCGCATGTCCTTGAGGGAGCTGCCATTATGGTGCCCCATCTTCAGCGGTCAATAAGGGCCACCAGGAAGCACCCAGCGAATTTGCTTCAGCTCCCTGTCCATGCATTGATGATGCCCTTCGCCCTCTGGGAATCGGAACCCATATATCGGAGGTTGCTGAGGGTTGAAATGCAGAGACTCCCCACCCCCTCCCAGGGAAAACTCTGAATTAAAAGATGTTTCAGGACCCAACTAGGTAACATCATCAGTATGCATGATGCAGGGGTGATGAAAAGTCTGCAAGTAAACAACCAAGCTCAGAGCGCACCAATCCTCCTCCTCCTCCTTTCGGCAAACCCCTGGGTCTTTCCCCACTCTCCAGGCTAACAGTCAAGATGTCAACGCTGCTAACATCGGATGTTCTGCAATGACAACAGAGGGAAATGTAGCCCATCTTTTTCCCTTTCGCTTTTAGAGTTAGATGATGCTGGGAGGGGGGGGGGATGTGAACGAGAGTCCAGCTAGAGATAACAACACTAAACCTAGCGTGAGAATCAAGGTTGTTGAAATCAGAGATGATAAAGAATTGGCGGGCTGGAGAACTGGAGAGGAAGCCCTCGCTTCAAGCTAATTGGGGAATGTGAGTTATGACTGTTAATTGGAGGAGGGAATTGTGCTTTGATACTAGGTGCCCAGGGGAGGGGAATCCAGTTTTTGGCTTCGATTATGTAAGTGCCGACATTATGCTACTCAAAATAAAGATTCTTTAAGGTAAACAATGCCTCGAAGTTCTTTTGAAGAGTTTCATCTGTCGGAACCATGACACAAGCTGCTTAGGACCCTGAACTATTTCGGTCTTATCACTCCCCAAAGTGTGAGACACACAACATACACTAGGTCCGGATTCAGATCTGAGCAAGGACAGAGTGTAGTCTGTAGAAATGTAGAAGGCTGCAAGCGGTTGCTGCAAGAGCAGCAAGATTACACCGGGTCACACATCCTGCATTGGCAGTCTGAAAGAATACAGGTAGTCCTACTCTTATGACCACAATGGAGCTCGTTTCCGTTGCTAGTGAGACATTTGTTAAATGGCCTTTGTTGCCACAGTTGTCAAGGGAATCACTTAACACTAACTCGTTAAGTTAGCAACAGGGTTGCTAAGAGAATCTGGCTTCCCCCTTTTGAGTTTGCTGGCCAGAAGGTTGCAAAAGGGGATCGCGTGACGCTGGGACGCTGCGGCCGTCGTAAAGGCAAGGCAGTTGCCCAGCGTCCAAATTTTGATCACGTGATGCCGCAACAGTCCTAAGTGTGGAAATTGACTTTTTCCAGTGCTCTTGTAACTTTGAACAGTCCCTCAACCGTTGTAAGTTGGGGACTCCCTGCCCTACGGCGGACTTAATGCCGCACGGATGGTGGAGGAAGCTTTTCAAAGATCAAAAGGGAACAACTTGCCAGTTCTTCTCCGATTACTCTGTCCATCGTGCCATACCGTCCAGACAATACACACAGGTGTGGGGACGATGGGAGTTAAGGTAGCACCTCAGGGTGCAAACAGGGGCCCCAAGGCAGCCTTGGGGGGGGGGAGCCCTACCGGCCCTCTCGCTGGGCAGACGTAGTGGCGATGCTTGCAGCTGCCTCCTCTCCAGATCTGGGCACTAAGCATGCCAGGGGGTGGGTGATGACGGAGCTGGGGCCGAGCAGGGCAGGGGTCTTCCAAGAGTGGTCCAATCCGACGGGCTGCAGGGGGGAGGGGCAGTGATTCGTGGCCCCCTTCCTTGACGGGGAGTCTCGACAGACAGGCAGACACCAACAAGTGCCGTATTTTCTAGTTTTATATACAGAATACAGGAAAAAAGTTTCCGTAAAAGCTAAAACATTGTAATTACTTCTGTACATTAGAACTTAGCTGCTGAGAGAACAGGATGGGTGGGGTGGGGTGTGTGTGGAGGGGTGGGGTTGGGGGGTGGTGGTGGAGGGGGAAAGCGTTGGAACAAAAGGGTTGAAAAAACAGGGTCACGACAAAAAACGCTTTGCTACAATTAAGACAACCGGAGGCAACGTCATACCACACGTACCACTGTACACAGCTTTAAAAAACACTGAAAAATGCCGTCAGTTGATGTATTTACACAGCGCCCAAAATACTTCTCGTCATCGGAAAATGGGGGCGGGCGGGCGGGAGGAACGATGCCAGGGGGGGGGAGACCTTGACTTTCCCCCCTGTGGGCATGGGAAAAAAAAAAACACCGGCATGGGGTGTGTGGGTGGGGGGTAAGAGTGCATCTTTACATTAAATAAAACAATGATAGTTGTATAGATTTTGCTGTATGAAAACTGTATTTCTCTCTTTTTTTTTTTTTTCAATATAAAAACTATTGTCACTGGCACAAAATAGAACAGGTTTTTTTTTTTTGATTATTTTACAACGGCGAGGGAGCGCTTGCCGTGGGCCACGAAACCCCCCCCCCCGGCCACCCCCCTCCGCCCAGCATAAGCCTCCGCAGGTGGCAGTATCCTGTTTTGTTTTTTTTCTTCCTCTCTCTCTCTCTCTCTCTTTTTTTTTGTCTTTTTGTCTTTTAAATGAAATGTATAGTACAAATATATGTGCAAATGCCCCTAAAACTTGAGCAAACCATAAAAAAAATTTAAAAGTTCTTCATTTCATGCAAAGGGCTTCCAAAGTCTGCGGGCCCCCAGGTAGGAAAGGGGAAAACAAAAAACAAAAAAAAACGCGGACAGACGTGGCCGGCGTTGTGTCAAACGGACGTCTCTCTGATGCAGGCCGCCCCACGGCTCCTATGGCACTGAGTTGGACCGGAGCACGGGGGCCTGGTGGCCCTTGGGGGTCAGCTTCCCCTCCAAGTCCGTCTCTTGGGCCGAGGCGTCCACCTTGGGCGGTTTGGTCGCAAACTCCGTGATGCTGAAGACGAACTGCAGGCAGCCCAGCTTGATGTAGCTGCCGTGGTGGAGGAGGGCCGTGCCCTCCCAGCCCGCCCCGCTGCCCCCGATCAGGCTGGAGCTGCTGGCTCTGCAGCTGCAGGGCGGCTGGGGCTGGCCCTGGGCCTGGGCACGCATGGCGACGGGCTCCGTGCTGGCCGGCGGGGCGGGCGGCTCTTCCTCCGGCGGCTTCCGGCTCTTGTGGTGCTCTGCAGAGGGAGAAGCGGTAAGAGGATGGAGGCCAAGGGGGAGACAGAGGCTGGCGCCCCAGGACCGCCCCCGCTTTGCGGCCCCCCCCTTGAATTGCAGGCAGTCCTCGCCTTACGGCCGCCGCGGAGCCCCAAGGTTGCTCATTGGGCGTGCTGAGATGGGCGGCCAATACATTTTACCAATAAAATAAAATAATAAAATAAAATAAAATAATAAAATAAAATAAATAATAAAATAAAATAAAATAGTAAAGTGAAACGAAATGAAACGAAAACTAATCAAGGAGAGAAGCAACCTAGAACTAAGGAGAAACTTCCTGACAGTGAGAACAATTAACCAGGGGAACAGCTGGCCACCAGAAGCTGTGAATGCTCCAACACTGGAAGTTTGTAAGAGTACACTGGACAGCCATTTGTCTGAAATGGTACAGGGTTTCCTGCCTGAGCAGGGGGGTGGACTAGATGACCTCCAAGGTCCCTTCCAACTACTACTACTACTACTACTACTACTACTACTATTATTATTAATGTCTTAAAGTTCCAAGATTGGACACCCCTAATAGAAGGTCTTGAGGGTTGGACTAGATGACCTCCAAGGTCCCTTCCAACATTATCATTATTATTATAAAAATAAAAATAATAATAAAATGAAATAAGTAAAAATTAAAGTAACATAAGATAAAAAATATATCATAAAATAAAAAATAAAAAACAGAAAAATAAAGAAAACTACATTAAAAAAGTAAAATTAAAATAACATAAAACAATAAAACAAACCCTGCCACTGCCAAGCGAGACAGCGGCGGAGTGAACCCTGCCCCATTTTACGAAGTTTTTGCCACAGTTGTTAAGCGAATCACTGCAGTTGTTAAGTCATTAAGTGAACCTGCCATTAAGGGAAGACTTGTTATCTGAATCTGGCTTTCCATAATCTCTGCTCGTTGGAAGCTGGCTGGAAAAGCCACAAATGGTGGTCACAGAATCCCAGGATGCTGCAACCGTCGTAAATACGAGTCAGTGGCAAAGCGTCCTAATTTTGATCACGTGACCCTGGGGAGGCTGCAATGGTTGTAAGTGTGAAAAATAAGTCACGAGTCACTTTTTTCAGTGTTGTGTAACTTTGAACAGTCACTAAATCAGGGTCTCCAGACTTGGCCACTTTTAAGGCTGGTGGACCAGTCCACCAGTCTTAAAGTGGCCGAGTTCGGAGAGCCCGCCACTAAGTGAACCGTTGTAAACCGAGGGCTGCCTGTATGCAAACTCAATCACGTTTCAAAATTAGCTGCAATCGGCACTACAGCCAGTCCTCAACTTACAACTGTTCATTTAGGGACCGTTCGAAAGTACGACGGCACTGAAAAAAGCGACCTCCGGCCGTTTTTCACACAACGGTTGCAGCGTCCCCCAGGGTCAAAATCTGGACCCTTGGCGACTGACTCCTATTTACGACGGTTGCTGTGTTCTGAAGTCACACGATCCCCTTTTGCGACCGTCCGGCAAGCAAAGTCAACGGGGAAGCCGGATTCACTTAACGACCATGTGACTCACTTAACGACTGCAGGGATTCGCTTAACGACGGTGGCTAGAAATGGAGCAAAATTCGCTTAACAAATACGTCACCTAGCGACAGAAATTTTGGGCTCGTGGTCGGAAGTTGAGGACTATCTGTATTTTTTTTTAATAATCTTTGGGGGATCCTCCTACAATGGAGAAATGGATTTAAAGACACCCCCCGCCCCCCTTTTCTGTGGTTGAAGAGAGGCCCCAGCCTTTCCTCCTGTGCAATCGCTGGCCCTGTTCCTAAATAAATAAATTCAATAAAGATGGTGAAATTTGCCTTCCTGGCTTGACAACCAGATACCTCGCCTACACATTACACACAGACACACACAACTGTTGCGAGCCTCACCAGGGAAGATTTGTGTGTCAGAAAGAACGAGGAGTGAGATGGGTGGTGAACAAATTCGATCAATCGATCGATCGATCGATCACTTTGGCCACAACAACAACAACAACAAAAGCAAGACAGGAGGAGTCCAGCATCCTTTGTGCAGACTGCCAATTTTATTAACCAACAAAATAGGCCACCTGCCCACACTTGTTGTTGGGTAACTACAACTGCCATCTCAGGAAGAGGAGTAGCAAAGTGTCAGGCACAGGGAGTCCTCGACTTACAACCATTCGTTTAGCGACCGTTTTGAAGTTACAATGGCACCAAAAAAGGTGACTTTCACACTTGCGACCGATGCAGCCTTCCCGTGGTCATGTGATCCGAATTCAGACGCTTGGCAATTGACATGTACTTAGGACGGTTGCAGTGTCCCGGGGCCACACGATCCCCTTTTGCGACCGTCCGACAAGCAAGCCAACGGGGAAACCGGATTCACTTAACAACCGTGTGACCAACTTAACCGCTGCAGGGATTCACTTAACAGCTGCGGCGAGAAAAGTTATAAAATGGAGGAAACTCACTTAACAACTGGCTTGCTTAGCCACAGACATGTTGGGCTCAACTGTGGTCGTTAAGTCAAGGACTCTCTGTAACTCAGCAAACATCCCTAATCCTCCGTCCCTGTCAACTGTGGTCGTTAAGTCGAGGACTCCCTGTAACTCAAAGCAGCAAACATATTTATATGCAAAGGGTGAAGGTTTATACGTATGTTGTGTATAGCATGTTTAGATGTGTTTTATGTATGTGTACACTTTTGAGAGCAGGCAACTAAATTTCATTTTTAAAGCGTGCCAATGTGCCCACTAAAAAAATGACAATAAAGATTATCTTATCTAGTGCTCCGCCCCTCTCCTCAACCGTGGTCGTAAGTAGAGGACTCCCTGTAACTCAAGGCAGCAAACATCCCTAGTCCTCCATCCCTCTCCTCAATTGTGGTCGTAGGTAGAGGACCACATATACTGAAACTTAAAAGAGGGGGCAAGCTCACACGTCGGTGTTGTTCCTAACGAGCCACGCGGCCACCGATGCAGGGGCCACGTTGAAAAGTGTTTCTGTTTTGCAGGCCGCCCGCCATTCAGAGCAAGCCTGCCAGCATCAGATCCTGAGAAGTAAAAGGATTCCAGGATAGCCCCTTGGGCAAGTGTGTGTGCGTGTTTGTGTGGATCCGGGGTGTGTGTAAGCACGTCTCAGGCAGCCCGGAGAACTTACTGATCACGCTCTGCACTTTGGCAACCATGCTGCTGGGCGGGATGAACGCCGCCTTCTCGGAGAAGTCGCACGAGTACAGGACGTTGTCCACCGTGGTGCCGTGCTCGCTGTAGTTGAGCAGCTCGTAATGTTTGGTGTTCTGGGGAAGAAACTCCGCTGTCACCAAACGGCCGAGGTTGGGGGGGGGGGGGGGGGGGGGGAAGGAGGAGGGAAACAGCCAGAGGAGGGATCTCATCGCCCGCCCACCCCAAAGCAGAAAGCCCCGGGCGCCACCTGGGCCCGCCTGCCTCACCTCATCGTAGAAGATGCAGGCGTGTTTGCCCGAGACGTAGTTGCAGTGACCGTAGTTTGTAAGGCACACATCCATGTCTGCTCCTGTCGAACAAAGGATGAAGGGGGGGGGTCAGAACCGCAATCCGGGGGTCCCCACTACCGAAGGCCTCGGGGAGGGCGCTGGGTTGCTCCGCTCTGCGTTTATTGTACGTAAATCATGTATCGGACGCTGCCTGGAGGGCGACTGTCCCAGCCAGGGGCGCAGAGGAAGCCCCAGGAACGCACCCCGAGTGGCAGCGTGAGAGCGGAGAGGCCCCTCCCCCACCGACGCCACCCCCTCCCCACCCCTGCCAGCCGTGCAGAGAACCAGCCCTTGCCTGTCCCGATGTAGAGGGTCCTGTAGCACATGTTCACCGCGCTGCCCGAGCCCAGCAGTGGGTAGAAGACCGCCCGGGCCTGCACCTCCTTCCTCTGTCCTGGAAAGGCAGAAAGATGCCCTGGGTGCCAAGCGCCTCCCGTGCCAGAGACGGGATCGCTCGGTTTCCGTGTTCCTCTCTCTGAACCCCGCTGGGAAGAATTGGGGTGGGCTCCACTTTCCCACGAGACCCCTTTTTTAACCCTCCCAATTCCTTTCTGCCGACAGGCTGCTCCAGGGAAAAGCTCGGCCAGGGTTGCCTGCTGGAAAGAGCGGGCCTTTGCTCAGCTAGACTGCTCAGGCCAAAGGTGCCAAGGCGATGCTAGAATTCTCAGAAAGCAGGGAGCACCCAAGAGAGTCCCTTGCCCTCCGGGGCAGGCAGAGCAGCAGTGCCCAGACTGGGGCTGGGGTGTCCCCTTTGCTGCGTGGACGGTCCGGCACCTGTCGATGATGCTTTTAATTCAGATTACAGTGGTACCTTGGTACTCAGCCGCTTTGAAACTTATCGAATTTGGCGCTCAACGCATTTTGACCAGGAAATTTTGTCACGCTACTCGCTGTTTGTTTGATACTCAACGCACAAGCTAGAACCTGTCGGTGTCGGCTGCCTGGTGACTCACTACCTTACTCCTTATGGGAAAAATCTGTTTGGCGCTCATTGTTTTTTGGTGCTCATCGTGCCTCCTGGAACCGATAGCGGATTAGCGATGAGTATCGAGGTACCACTGTATCTATTTTGAGCAGGGGTGGGCACCTGGCAGGCTCTCAGGAGTTGGCACTTTGAGAGGGCAACACTTGGAGACCAAAGGGTTGGGGGGGGGAGAGAGAGAGAGAAAGAGAGGGAGAGAGGGAGAGAAAGAGGGGGAGAGAGAGAGAGAGAGAGAGGGAGGGAGAGACAGGGAGGAGGGGAGGGAGGAAGGAAGGGAGATAGACAGAGACAGGGAGGGAGGGAGGGAGGGAGGGAGGGAGAGGGAGATAGACAGAGGGAGAGAAGGAGAGAGGAAGGAAGGAAGGAAGGGGGAGGAAGGGAGAGAGAGAGAGACAGAGAGGGAGGGAGGAGAGAGAGAGGGAGATAGACTTCCGGTTCCGGATCGCGGCGCTGGCAGTCGAGCGAAGAGAATCGTCTCTTCACCGGCCGGTTTCCCTTCACCGGTAGACCCTGGACAGGGTCGAAAGTCGTCCTGGAGGGGCGACCACCATTGGGGAGGACCCTCGTCTGACCGCGGAAGGGCGGCAACACCTTCCACGGTCCGAGGCAGCTCCTTAGGGCCGACGAGGAAAAGATCGGCCGTTAATATGGCCGATCACTTAGCCGCACCAGCCGAAAGTCACAAGAACAGCTAAGCGAAAAGAACCACCGTGGAAGATCCGGGTGAGACCCTTCCTTTTCTTTCTCTACCCTAACTATTCTCCTGTAAAAAGCCCCTGGAATTATTTCCCCGTTTTTACTAGAGCGGCGTTTGCCTACCTGGGAAGAAAGCTTTGGAAACAAAAGGAATGAATAACTAATTTTAATGACTATTTTATTTTTGGATACTCTGGGGTCCTGAAAAAATTGTTATTTTAGAATTTTATTATTTTATTTAATTGGAGAATATTGTTTCTTCTATTCTTTTAACTGGAAAAAATTCTATTGGCGTCTGGAAAAAGATTTGATAATCTACTGGGGACATCTTGTGGCGAAGTCTGACACTGCAACTGTTTTTTTTCTTTGATTTGAGGCTGGCTTTGACCTTCAAATTATCATGAAAGGGAAAAGATAAAGAAGCTGAAACAGCTGGGCGGTGAAATTAACTGTTACAAAATGTGGAGGTGGATTCCGGCTGACTGTTATTAAATATAGCCTCCACTAAAAGACTAAAGGACTATTTTCAATCACCATTGAAATGGAGGAACTTTATTCACAATTTAACTATAATCTCATATTGGAAAAAAATTCATGAAGCCACTGAGCAGATGGACTCCAGAATGGAAGCTATTACTTCAGAACTACAAACTAAATTTCAATCTTTAACTGATCAATTTTCAGGCCAAGGAATTGCAGAGGAGGAACAGATTAACATTCAAGAGGCCTGTATGCAACACCACGTACAATTTAATGAGATGGAGGATCCTTATCCACATCTTAAAATTCTTGAAGTTACTGAGCAAATGAACTCCAGAATGGAATGGAATAGAATGGAAACCAAAGATTGCAAACTGATTTCCAGACTCCAACTGACTATTCTACAACCCAAAAAAATAACAGAAGAGGAACAAACCAACACCAAAGAGGACTCTATACTATGCTATATACAATCCACTGAGATTTTTGAGGATCAAAGAGTGACTTTAATTAAACCACACGCAACTTTAAAAGCAACAGGAATTGACGGTCAAATACGACTTATTGAGAACGGTGACAATGTTGATAACCAACTACTAATTACAACATTGGATATAATTGATTGTGCTATTCAGTTTAATCAAATATTGAGACTTGAATTTTTAGGGCAACAACGGAACAACTACAAAGGAGCCAATTCCTTAAAATTGATAATTGGATGCTCTCCCTTGATTCAAATGATATGTCGAGGAATGAAGGGAGACCTATCTGATGAGATAGAGGCTCTGTTATGGAAACCTGCCTGGCACAAAAAGAAAGCCAGAGTAAGATTTAAAAATGGGATTTAAAATTTTACTTAATGGATTAAAAAGGCTTTTTAGAGATACGGACTGATTTAATGTTTAGGATTTTGACTTATAACTGAGAAGGGTAAGAAATAGAATATACATGTGAAATAGAGTAAGAATGTATTTTTTGGAATAATGTATCTATCTTAGGTTTGATAATCACTTTGTAAGGGAATGAGATTAAGGTAATGGATTGTGATAATGGAAGACATGGTATTAGTAAATGAGGAGTTATTAGAATAAGAAAGAGAATATATTTGGGAAATGTAAGAATGTAATTTTTGGAATAATATGTGTATTTTAGACATTATATGTTATGAAGTGAGGGAAATTAGGGATACCCGAAGGGTAAACAATATGTTTATTTAAGGCTAAATCGGAATATGACAATTGGAATTTAGTAAAGCTTAAAACAGGGTTTGGATTTGTATAGGTAAAATGTTATTGATAAATTTTATTGATTGAACTTTATTTAGAAACGTACTAATTTGAATATGTTATATTAATTGAGGGAAATAGAGAGGGAACGTTTAATTTGAGCTATACATACATGACTTTGCGTTTGGATAATGGACTACCCCCATCTCCACGTTGTTTCCAAAGCACTTTGTTGTAAAAATTGAAAAATCAATAAAATTGATTTTAAAAAAAAACTGTTTTAAAAAAGAGAGAGAGAGAGAGGGAGATAGACAGAGACAGAGAGGGAGAGAATGAGGAAGGAAGGGAGAGAGAGAGAGAAAGAAAGGGGGGGGAGAGAGAGAGAGAGAGAGAGAGAGAGAGAGAGAGAGAGAGAGAGAGAGAGAGAGAGAGAAGCAGGGCACATGCAAGAGGATGCCAAGCCCCCCAATTCTCTTTTCAACCACCCCCTTCCCAGTTTGCAGCAAGCCAGCCTCCCAGGGAGGGCCGGGATTATGGCGGCACAGACTACCTTCGGCAGGGCTGCTGCTGGCAGAAGTGGGCGGGGGGCTTCCCATGTGGTCGGCTGCGGGCTGAGCTTTGGAGGCGAAGAGCTGGTGTATTCTCTGCAAGGCCAGGAACTTGATCAGTTTCTCATCCAGCATCCCGATCTCGATCTCTGCTAACAAAAAGGCAAAAGGGGGGGGGTATGTGGGAAAGGGGGTCGGATCAGCTGAGAGCCTGGACCATGGGCCAAGGAGCCGACCCCCCACGGCCCTTCAAAGTGACCGGGGGCAACAAGCAGCCTCCAAAAGCGCTGCATGCCCACCCAGCGGGCACGGGAAGAAACCCAAGAGGTGGGCAAGCCTGGCTGTCGGACCACACGACAAACCTTGAGAACGGGCCCGTTTCCTCCGCCAGCCGTCAGCGTGTTTTTGTGTGTCCGTGCAGTGCCCACTGCAAACCCTAAAGGTGCTCTCCCAGGACATAACTGGACTTTCTTGTTTTTCCTTTGAAGACGTTTCGCTTCTCATCCCGGGAGCTTCTTCAGCTCTGACTGGAGGGTGGGGAAAGGAGGGATTTATACTCCTTGCAGACAGAGCTGGTCATTTGCCTTCTATTAGAGTGTCGTTGAGGCCACTTGGGAGGTTTATGTGTGTCCTTAAGGTCATCTGAGTGGTGCAAATGGATGGATGTGGAGCCTTCTTGGAACTGCTGAAGGGACTATGTGGTAGACTGGACTCAGAATAAGAGTTGGAAAGGACCCTTTGGTCATCTAGTCCAATCCCCTACCCAAGCAGGAGACCCCACACCATTTCTGACAAACGGCAGTCCAGTCTCTTCTTGAAAGCTTCGCACCCACAACTTCTGGAGGCAAGGAGTTCCACTGGTTGATTGTTCTATCTCCTTAGTTCTAGGTTGCTTCTCTCCCTGATTCGTTTCCATCCGTTGCTTCTTGTCCTGCCTTCAGGAAATGCTTTGGAGAATAGCTTGATTCCCTCTTCTTTGGGGCAGCCCCCGAGATACTGGAAGGCTGCTATCCTGTCCCCCCTCGTCCTTCTCTTCATTAAACTAGACATCCCCAATTCCAGCAGCCGTTCCTTATATGCTTTAGCCTCCAGTCCCCTAATCATCTTTGTTGCTCTTCTCTGCACTCTTTCTAGAGTCTCAACGTCTTTTTTATAGTCTGGTGACCAAAACCGGATGCTGTATTCTAGCTGGGGTCTTACTAAGGCTTTGTAGAGTGGTATTAGTGCCTCACGCGATCTGTTAATGCATCTTAGGATTGCGTTGGCTTTCCTGGCTGCTGCCGCACACGGTTGGCTCATCTTGAATTGATTTTCCACTAAGACTCCAAGATCCAAGATGCTTAATTGATTGCCCACTAAGACTCCAAGATATGTTGTATATAGTATGTTTAGGGGTGTGTCATGTGTGCGTTTCACTTTTGAGAGCGGGCAACTAAATTTCATCTTTGATGTGTGCCCACAGTAAAAAAAAATGACAATAAAGGTCATCTCATTTCATCTCATCTTATCCCTCTCAAAATTGCTATTACGCCTGGTTTCGCCCAATCCATGTGTGTCCTTTTGGTTTTTCTTGCCTACGTGTAAGACTTTTCTCTACGCTGAACTTCATTTTGTTAGATGGGGCCCAGAGGGCTGTTCAAACCAGCGGTCCCGCCTGTCCAAAAGGTGGACTTTGCTGTCTTCAAGAGTGGCCTTAAGAGTGGTCATCGGCAGCCCCCCTGCATTTGAAAGACCAAGTCCCCTCTTTCCAAGACAGCAAAGTCCCCATTTTGGACAGGCAGGAGCGCTGGTTTGAAAGAGGGGTCCAAGAGGCCATCTAGGTCAAAACTGAACAGCCTTCTCTCAACAGAGGGGGAGGGACACAACACACACACACACACACACCGTCTCCTCTTTACAACACGGTCCTTTCAGCAGTTCCAAAAAGGTTCCACACCTGTTTACACTCGGGGGACTCTGAAGATACAGATTAACCTCCAAGTGGCCTCAAGGACTCTCAGAAAGAGCGTGAATGACCAGACGACAGCAAGGAATCTAAATCCTTCCATCCTCCACCCTTCAGTCAGAACTGAAGAGGCTTCTGGGATGAGGAGCGAAAGGTCTTCACGGGGAAAAGAAAAAGCACCTTTGGGACAACCCTGTCCTGGATGAGGGAGAGTCTCCACAGACGTTGGTGGCAAGAATCACATCAGAGAAGCATTTGCCCTCCTGCAGAAACGAGACCCTCGCCAAGGACCCTCACCTCCGCTGCCGTCGATTAATGCCTTCACGGGACCTGCAACGTCCACTGCGGCCGAAGAATTGGAAGGGAGCGAGGAAGGGGTGGCTAAACCAGGAAGGGGACCCGGGCTGACCTTTCCATCTGGAGAGGAGAGAAAAGCAAACAGGTCAGATGAGGTTAGGGTTAAATCTCCCAGATCTAGACAGACTGCTAAATCCGTTTATAACAGGGGGTCTTCCAACTTGGCCCTTTGATGACTGGTGGACTTCAACTCCCAGAATTCCTCAGCCAGGATGCTTTAAGACAGGGGCCTTCCAACTTGGCCCTTTGATGACTTGTGGACTTCAACTCCCAGAATTCCTCAGCCAGGCACGCGTGCCTGGCTAAGGAATTCTGGGAGTTGAAGTCCACAAGTCATCAAAGGGCCAAGTTGGAAGACCCCTGGTTTATAACCAAGCTAGTGCAATGAAAACTAATAAAACGCTCGGAAACGGCGGTAATTACAGTAGTCCTCGACTTAACGACCACAGCTGAGCCCAAAATTTCCATCGCTAATCAAGACATTTGTTGCGAGTCCTGCCACATTTTAAGACAGCTCTTTTAGCCAAAGTTAAGTAAACTCACGGCAGTTGTTAAATCAATAACCCAGTTGTTAAGTGAATCTGGCTTTCCCCCTTGACTCTGCACGTCAGACGGTCGCAAAAGGGGATCACAGTGCGACCGTCATAAAGGTGAGCCGATTGCCAAGCCTTTGAATTTTGGCCACCTGACGCTGGGGATGCTGCAAAGTGTGAAAAATGGTCGAAAGTCTCTTTTTTTTTCGAGTGCTGTCGTAAGTTTCAACGGTCCCTAAACTAAGTCAAGGACTACCTGTACACTTTATGTCAACTGTCCTGTTGGCGTGTACAGCAAAAGGAACAAAATTTATTTGTGATTGAGGCTAGACACAGAAGGCATTACCAATAGGGAAAGGGCAAAAAAACAGAGCAAAACTATTTCTGGTTGAGAGAAAAACTTCATTCTTCTACCTTTTAGTCCAAATTTAGCTTCTGGGATAATAATCTACATGCTCTTAACAAGTTCTTTGTGCTGCTAAAAAGCTCTTCGTTTGATATTTATAATAATAATAATAATAATAATAATAATAATAATAATAATAATAATAATAATAATAATAATAATAATAATAATAATAATAAATAATAATAATAATAACAACAACAACAACAACAACAACAACAACAACAATAAAATAAAAAAATAAAGTTGGAAGGGACCTTGGAGGTCATCTAGTCTAACCCCCTGCTCAGGCAGGAAACCCTATATCATTTCAGACAAATGGCTGTCCAGTCTCTTCTTAAAAACTTCCAGTGTTGGAGCATTCACCGCTTCTGGAGGCAGGTTGTTCCACTGGTTAATTGTTCTAATGGTCAGGAAGTTTCTCCTTAGTTCTAGGTTGCTTCTCTCCTTGATGAGTTTCCATCCGTTGCTTCTCGTCCTGCCTTCAGGCGCCTTAGAAATCTCTCTTCGGTCCCTCCGTATACAAAAAATAATAGAGCAGCACCTCGGTACTCGTCGGTTATTCGTTCTAGATCAGAGGTCCCCAACTTTTCGGGCACCGGGAACCGGTTCCACAGAGAAAGGCTTTTCCACGGACGGAGGGTGCGTGGTTTTGTGTGCTGCCTGCATCCCACGAATGGGGCTTTGCTTGTTTGTGCGGCCCAGTTGCTGGCATGCCGCGGCCCGGTAACAGTCCACGGACCGGGGGTTGGGGACCCCTGTTCTAGATGACGCAACGAAATCTAAAACCGACAATCTCTCAGGGGCTGCCCCAAAGAAGAAGGAGTCAAGCTATTCTCCAAAGCAACAGAAGGCAGAAAAAGAAGCAACGGATGGAAACTCATCAAGGAGAGAAGCAACCTAGAACTAAGGAGAAACTTCCTGACAGTTAGAACAATTAACCAGTGGAACAACCTGCCACCAGAAGCGGTGAATGCTCCAACACTGGAAGTTTTTAAGAAGAGACTGGACAGCCATTTGTCTGAAATGGTATAGGGTTTCCTGCCTGAGCAGGGGGTTGGACTCGATGACCTCCAAGGTCCCTTCCAACTTTATTATTATTAAGTACTGAGAAAACCACATGACCCGTTATTTCGGCTGGAAGAAATAGGGAGTCACGAGGCAGCCCAAGTCAGCAAGTTCTTCCTTGCATGTCGACTGCCGGGAGAAAGACGAGCGCCGGGGACGAGAATTCTGCTTCAAAGGGCGTCGAATTACGAATTCGGCGCGTTTTGAAACAGTCAAGTAACAAGATTATGACTGTAATAAATAAGCAAATAAATAATAAACATCCCATGAAGACAGACCATAGAGGGGACGTTAAATAGCAATAGCACTTGGTCTTATATGCCACTTCATTGCACTTTTACAGCCCTCTCTAAGACATTTTACAGAGTCAGCCTATTTGCCCCCCCCCTCCCCCCACAATCTGGGTCCTCATTTTATCGATCTCGGAAGGACGGAAGGCTGCGTCAACCTCGAGCCGGTCAGGATCGAACTTCTTGGCAGTGGGCAGAATTAGCCTGCAATGCTGCATTCTAACTACTGCGCCACCAGGGCAGGAAAGAAAGAGAGGAAGGAAGGAAGGAAGGAAGGAAGGAAGGAAGGAAGGAAGGAAGGAAGGGCAATGGATGGAAACTCATCAAGGAGAGAAGCAACCTGGAGCTAAAGAGGAAGGAAGGAAGGAAGGAAGGAAGGAAGGAAGGAAGGAAGGAAGGAAGGAAGGAAGGAAGGAAGGAAGGAAGGAAGGAAGGAAGGAAGGAAGGGCAATGGATGGAAACTCATCAAGGAGAGCAGCAACCTGGAACTAAAGAGGAAGGAAGGACGGACGGACGGACGGACGGACGGACGGAAGGAAGGAAGGAAGGGCGGGCAATGGATGGAAACTCATCAAGGAGAGAAGCAACCTGGAACTAAAGAGGAAGGAAGGAAGGAAGGAAGGAAGGAAGGAAGGAAGGAAGGAAGGAAGGAAGGAAGGAAGGGCAATGGATGGAAACTCATCAAACTCAACCTGGAACTAGAGGAAGGAAGGAGGGAAGGAAGGAAGGAAGGAGGGAAGGGAGGAGGGAAGGGAGGACGGAAGGACTGCTGGCAGCCGGCAGTCAGCAGAAGTAGCCTCCAGTACTGCACTCTAACCACTGTGCCACCCTGCTGTGGGCCGCATTCCCTCAGGCACCCAGGCCCAGGGCTGCAAGAGAGCAGAGCAGCCTCCAAGCCACAACAGAGAGCAGAGCCCTGGACCTCTGCAGCCTGTGTCCACTTTGTGCCCCACCAGGCACGGCCACAATCGCCAAGTGCAACCTGGGACTTGTTTCCTTGGCATCACCCAGGTATCCACGGCAAACCTGACCCCAGTGGTTGCACTGGAAAGACGTAACAGAATAACAGAGTGGGAAGGAACCTTGGAGGTCTTCTAGTCTAACCCTCAAGACCTTCTATCCGGGGTGTCCAATCTTGGAACTTTTAAGACTTGTGGACTTCAACTCCCAGAATTCCCCAGCCAGCGTGAGAGCTGAAATCCACAAGTTTTAAAATGTTCCAAGGTTGGACACCCCTGAGATACGGTCGCCTGCTTGAGCAGGGGGTTGGACTAGAAGACCTCCAAGGGGCCCTACAACATTCCAGACAAATGACTGCCCAGTCTCTTCTTAAAAGAGACTTAAAAAAAAAAAACCTTGCCTTTGGAAAACAGAAAGGCCTTTATTCAGGATTTCTGGCAAGGGGGGGGGGGAAGCAGAAGCTCAGAAGCCCCCCCAGCCATCCCCTATGCTCACCTGGAGGTGGGGCTGACGAACAAAAACCATGGGCAGGGGCCACGGCAGAGTCCCCCTCCCCAACAGCCGCTTGATGGGGGGTGAGCGCCCACGTGGCGGAGACAGGAGAGTCCGCTGCGCCCAGATCCGTGGCTAGCAGAGGCCCGATCGGCGCCTGAGTGTTCTTTGGCGGCCACGCCGTGGCAGCTTCCAGGCTGAAGCAAGAGCTGGGGATGGATGCCAGCAGGGTGGCGACGGGCACGGCGACCTTGTGCGGGCACGAGACGGGCCCCGCCGCATTCTCCGTCTTCACCACCGCCCCAGCCACGTGGTTGAGGAGCCCGTAGGCCGCCGGGGGCGTGGTGGGCCGAGGCCAGGGCTGCTGCCGGTGAGACACGGGCCCGGCCGGCCCGCTCAGCCTGGAGGAGGTGGGCGCCGAGGCTTCGCCATAGAAGCTGGGACCGTTGATTTTCACCTCGGCGGCCCCGCCGAGGCCGTTGGAGGTCCCGCGGGGGGAAGGCTTCTTGGGCCTGTCCGCGGAGGAGGGGTAGGGGGTCTCGTCCTGCAAGGAGTTCTGGGGGGTGAGCCCCGCGGGGCAAGAGGCCGGGCAATTGGAAGGGGTGGTGGGCTTGTCCGCCGCGCGGTACGGACTGGCCAGGGAGCCGTCGGCCGCCAGCAACGGCTTGACATCCCCTTTCTCCAGCTGCTCCGGGTCCCAGGAAAAAGGGGCCTGCTTGGCCGATAAGTGTTTGAGGATGCTGCACTGCAGGGCCACGATGCTGCACAGCCACTGAAAGAGAAAGGGAGGCCACGGGTCAGAGGTCAGGAAGGACAACGGTCAGCTCTGCCCCCTCCCACCCGCCTCGGTCCAGCCGTATGTTAGCCCTGGCAAGGCTGGTCGCAGCTGGTGAACCGCCCAGAGCGAGCGAGCTGTAAAGCGCTAGGGGGCGGGTAGGCAGGCAGTCCTCAACTTATGACAAATTGAGCCCTACATTTCCGTCACTGGGTGAAATTTTGCCCCGTTTTACGACCTTTCTTGCCCACGCTGTTACGTGAATCCCTGCAGCTGTTAACTCAGCAACGTGAATCTGGTTTCTCCATTGTCAGAAGGTCGCCAAAGGGGATGCCGTGAGCCCGGGACGCTGCAACCGTCGTTAAGTACACGCCGGTTGCCGAGCCTCTGAATTTTGATCAGCAACGTGATGCCGCAACGGTTGTTTGGGGTGAAAAACACTCACCGTTTTCACCGCTGTCGTAACTTTGAATGGTCGCTAAGCGAACTGTTGCCGAGTCGAGGACCTGCAGTTATGCCCTCGACTTACAACGGTTCGTTTAGGGACTATTCAAAGTTACAAGGGCACTGGGAAAAGCGAGTCGTGACCGTTTTTCACACTTGTGACCGTTGCAGCATCCTCAGGGTCATGTGATCGAAATTCACACCCTCGTATTTGTGACTGTTGCTGCCTCCCCGTGGTCACATGATCAAAATTTCGGACACGTGGCAACTGACTCGGACTTACGACCGTCGCGGCGTCCCCGGGGATCAGGTGACCCCCTTTTGCAACCTTCTGACGAGCAGAGTCAATGGGGAAAGTCAGGTTCATTTAACAACCAGGCTACTAACTCAAGAGGTCTATTCAAACTTGGCCCTTTGATGACTTGTGGACTTCAACTCCCAGAATTCCTCAGCCAGGCACGCGTGCCTGGCTGAGGAATTCTGGGAGTTGAAGTCCACAAGTCATCAAAGGGCCAAGTTGGAAGACCCCTGTACTAACCTATCAGCTTTCACTTAACAACTGTGGCAAGGAAGGTCATAAAATAGGGCAAAGCTCACTTCAGAAATGTCTCGCTTAACGGCAGAAAATTCGGGCTCAATTGTGGTCATAAGACGAGGACTTCCTGTACATGTCTACGCCCGAGTGGCAATTGCTATCGTCCGGGATCTCTGGGACCCTCTGCCTCCAGAAGCAGCCTCTGGATCCAAGCAGGCCTTCCTTGCTGGGAAGAGCTGGAATTCTCCTCCCCAAGCAGGCGTCACTAAAGGAGGACCCCTGCTGGAAATGCCGCGGGAACCGTCGCATCTGCCAAACGGGCATGAAATCAGAGGCCGCTTCTCTCTCTTGAGCTTTGCACCAAGCAAAGGTGTTGTAAACCTGCTTTAAAGTATGCTGGCCTGTTATTTCTTTTCTTCTTCTTTTTTAAACTTTTTATTAATTTTCCAATGTTACAATTATATCTTTGAAAAGCAACGTGGTGTCTTGAGTTACAATAACTCCATTACATACGAATATTATTCATACAAATCTCCGCAACTATTACAGCCAATATTTCCTCTCTTTTCCCCCTTAATGCATACTGTCTCTGGTTTAAATTAGTATACTTCTTATTCTATCCATCCGCTACTTAATAGCTTCCTTACACTTTATCCATAATTTTATACGTCTTTATCTGAACATTCCATCTTTCGGACCATCAATAACCTTATAAATTTTCCCAGCTTTAATTTTGCGTTGGTATCTAAACGTTTAATATTGATCATTTCCTGTTATTTCTTATTACAAGTAACCCTAACCCCTAACATTCATTTAGGGGCCGAAGTTACAAGCGGTAGGAAAAAGCGACTCGTGACCGGGTTTTTTCCCCACGCTTACGAGCGTTGCCTGCAACGGTCAACGAGTCGCAGGATCAAAATTGGTCGCAGGATCAAAACCCACGCCGGGAGTGAAAACGTGGTAGCTACGCGCCTCGTTGTTTTCATCTTGTCATTAGAGGGACCGGCGGTGGGGGGGGGGGAGGAGGCTTCAAATGGGTTAGTTAGAGAACACGAAAACGAAGATTTTCAGAAATGAAAGAAATCCCGGATAGTTGAGCCGGAGGCGGACAATCCGGTCACAAAAGTGGTCACGTGATCAAAATTCAGGACACTCGGAAACTGGCAGGTACTTATGACGGTTCGGAAACTGGCAGGTACTTATGACGGTTCGGAAACTGGCACGTAATTATGACGGTTCGGAAACTGGCACGTACTTATGATGGTTCGGAAACCGGCACGTACTTATGACGGTTGCGGTGTCCTGGGCTCACGTCATCCCCTTTGGCGACCTTCAGTCAACGGGGGAAGCCCCTCAACAATCGCGTTGCTGACTTGGCGACTGCAAGGGACTCACTTAAGAGCCGTGGCAAGGAAGGTCGTAAAACAGGGCAAAGCTCGCCTTGCTCACCGGTGAAAACGTCCGTTGCGGTCGTAAGTCAAGGACTGCCTCCATTGCAAATGCGCAGCCTGGTTCCCTTCGGCTCTCCTAGCAGCAGCCCCCCGCCCAAAGCTGACGTGGGGCAGAAGGGACGACCCTCCTTGATACGACCCCCCCCCCCAACTAAGGGAAGGAGCCGGGCTAATTGGTCCCGCTGGTTTTCTGCGGGGGCTGCGGGAGCTTGGCTTGGGTGGGAGGGGATCTGCTCTGCCGGACGGCCCCCTGCCCCAATTCTATGACCCAGAGAGGGGGCGCTGGCTGCAGCCTGTCAGGAGGGCAACCCCCTGACCCTCCTGCCCATCCTCCCCCCCCAAAAAAAAATACGAGGCATGCCAGCCGTTACCTCCTGCTGTTCAGCCTGGGCGGCTAAGTGCTGGGAAGCGCTGCCGGGGGTCTTCGGCAAAGACCCCTCGGAAAACCCGTTGCAAATCAGCTCCCCGTTTCGTATGGCCGCCGGCGCCATTAATGCTGGTGGGATCCGGTACTGGGACTTGATGGCCTCCGGGACCTGTGGGCGGCGGAGAAGAGAAGGCGGTTACGGCCATCGGAGGCTGGCATCCCCTGGCATTGCAAGTGAGCCCGCAAGGATGGCTGGGGACGCCCAGGAGGGCTGTCACATCGGCCGTCGCTTCCGCCCTGCTTCACCAGATGGCAGCCTGGCATAAAACATGGGGGGGGGGGGGAATGATGGAAAACAGAAACCGAACCAGGAGCCCTCCAGAGACATTGGTGGGGCCCATCGAAGAGGTGCCAAACCTCAGAACTGTTACCAAAACGTGAGGGGTCCCTGGTGCTCTCTTGAGCTGGGTGGCTTTCTTGCAGACGTTTCATGACCCAACTAGGGAACATCATCAGTGTTAGAAGGGAGGAGGAGGAGGAGGAGGAGGAGGAGGACTGTGGGATCCTTGGTGCTCTCTGAGCTTGACTATTTTCTTGCAGACGTTTCATGACCCAACTAGGGAACATCATCAGTGTTAGAAGGGGAGGAGGAGGAGGAGGACTGTGGGGTCCTTGGTGCTCTTGAGCTGGGTGGCTTTCTTGCAGACGTTTCATGACCCAACTAGGGAACATCATCAGTGTTAGAAGGGAGGAGGAGGAGGAGGACTGTGGGATCCTTGGTGCTCTCTGAGCTTGACTATTTTCTTGCAGACGTTTCATGACCCAACTAGGGAACATCATCAGTGTTAGAAGGGGAGGAGGAGGAGGAGGACTGTGGGGTCCTTGGTGCTCTCTGAGCTTGACTATTTTCTTGCAGACGTTTCATGACCCAACTAGGGAACATCATCAGTGTTAGAAGGGGAGGAGGAGGAGGAGGAGGAGGAGGAGGACTGTGGGGTCCTTGGTGCTCTCTGAGCTTGACTATTTTCTTGCAGACGTTTCATGACCCAGCTAGGGAACATCATCAGGGCTAGTAAAGAATGCAGTTTGCTGTCAGTGTATATTCTGCTGCTTCGCCCTGTCAGTGTTGGTGGCCTTAGAGATTCTTTGGTTGGGCCCTTTGCTGTTGGCTCTTTGGCAGTTTCTTGGTTGGGGTATTCCAATCCAGTTCTAGCACTGAGTTTACCTAGTCTGGGTAAGGAAATGTCTGCAAGAAAACCACCCAGCTCAGACAGCACCGAGGACCCCTCATGTCAACCCTGAGCTACAAATATTCTCCTTTATTGTTACCAAAACAACTAATTTCAACTTTATTAGACACTGGAAAGATGACCAGGGGGGGAAGGCTTGAAACAAGGGGGAAAGTAACAGAATAACAGAGTTGGCAGGGACCTTGGAGGTCCTCTAGTCCAACCCCTTGCTCAGGCACGAAGCCCTATACCATTTCAGACAAATGGTTGTCCAATCTCTTAACCTGGGCTTATGCTGGAATCTTCAGATCCGGCTTTCCTACGCTGTAACCGCTTGGCTTTAGTAAAAGTATACCTTTCGCTGCAAATGGAGTCGTGGGTCTTTCTTTCCTAAATGCCCAGTTTGGGATAGAATAGAGAATAGAGAGGGGTGGGGTGGGGTAGGGTAGAGTAGAGTAGAGAATAAGAAATAGAAATAATAGGAATAGAAATAATAGGAATAGGAATAGGAATAGAAATAATAGGAATAGGAATAGGAATGGAATAGGAATGGAATAGAATAGAATAGAATAGTAGAGTAAGTAGAATAGAGTAGAGTAGAGTAGAGTAGAGTAGAGTAAGGTAGGGTAGGGTAGGGCAGGGCAGGGCAGGATAGGATAGAATAGAATAGAATAGAATTATAGAATAGAATAGGAACAGAACAGAACAGAACAGAATCGAATCTGGAAGGGACCTTGGAGCTCTTCTAGTCCAGCCCCCTGCTCAAGCAGGAGAACCTATACCGTCTCAGACAGGTGACTGTCTAGCCTCTTCTTAAAAGCCTCCAGTGATGGAGGTCCCACAACTTCTGGTGGCAAGCAGTTCCACTGGTCAATTGTCCTCACTGTCAGGAAGTTTCTCCTTAATTCCAGGTTGCTTCTCTCTTTGGTCAGTTTCCAACCATTGTTTCTCATCCTGCCCTCTGGTGCTTTGGAGAATAGTTTAACCCCCCTCTTCTTTGCGGCAGCCCCTCAGATACTGGAACGCTGCTATCGTGTCTCCCCTATTTTTTCTTTTCTCTAGACTAGCCACACCCAAATCCCGCAGCCGTTCTTCGTATATTTTTTAACCTCCAGGCCTTGGATCCTCTTAGTTGCTCTTCTCTGAACTTTTTCCAAACTCTCAACCTCTTTTTTTGTGACACGGTGCCCAAAACTGGCTGCAGTATTCTAGGTGTGGCCTTACTAAGGGTTTTATAAAAGGGGACTCATACTTTGTGTGATCTTGATTCTATGCCTCTGTTTATGCAGCCCAGGATTGTATTGGCTTTTTGGGCTGCTGCCTGTGTGACGGGGTGTGTGTGTGTGTGTCTCCTACCTTCAGGCCCTTCCTCTTCCCCGACTGGACCACGCGGCGGTTGGGAGGGTGCTTCTTGTGGATCCGGTTCAAGAAGTCCACCTTGACCGCGTGCTGAGAGATGGTGTCCTGGAAGCGGTCGAACACCTGGCACCGGTTGCTCAGCGTCATGTGCTTCTGGTTCAGCTGGAAGAGACGGAGCGGCCTAAGGGAAACCAGCCGGCCGTTTGCCCCCCCCGGCCCCCCCAGCCCCGACCACAAGGCGAGACCCTGGCTTACCACCACGTGCTCAATGTGGTTGGGGCACATCCACCTGCCCAGCGGCATGGCCGTGAGGGGGGGCTCCAGGCAGTCCATGTGGAACAGGAGAGGGCAGTAGTCGCACTGGATGAGGGGGGCCACCCGGCAACTCCTGGAAAAGAAGACCGCCATCCTTACTCCGTGGAGGACCCCGAAGAGGGAGATGTCCTCACAATTGGGCTTGGCCCCTTGCCTGGGCTCGTCCCACCCTGCCGCCTCCTGCCACGGGCCAAGGAGAACTGGGCCTCCACCCCGCCGCAAACTCCAAAGGAGGATCCCCTTGTAAGGCGAGAAAGAACTTCGCTTGTGGCCTGCAAGCCCAACTGTGGGGAAGCAGCAAAAAAAGGAATTCCGTCGGAGGGTTCAGAATGACAAGAGTTGGAAGGGGCCTTGGAGGTCTTCTAGTCTAACCCCTCCCACCCCCACCCCGGCTCAAGCAGGAGACCGTAGACCACGTCAGACAAGTGGCTGTCCGGTCTCTTCTTAAAAGCCTCCAGTGATGGAGCACCCACACTTTCCCAATAAAGGAGAATATTGGCAGCTCAGGGTTGAAATGAGGGGTCCTGGGTGCCCTCTGAGCTTGGTTGTTTTCTTGCAGACATTTTGTGACCCAAGTAGGGAACATAATCAGTGCTAGAAGGGAGGGGGGATTGTGGAGAGGAGGAGGAGACAACGACTGTGGGGTCCTCAGTGCTCTCTGAGTTCCAGTTTTCTTGCAGACATTTCATGACCCAACTAGGTAACATCATCAGTGCTAGAAGGGAGGGGGGATTGTGGAGAGGAGGAGGGAGAGGAGGAGGAGGAGGAGGACTGTGGGGTCCTTGGTGCTCTCCGAGCTGGGTGGTTTTCTTGCAGACGTTTCATGACCCAACTAGGGAACATCATCAGGGCTAGTGTTGACCATGTTACCTAGTTTAGGTCATGAAACACCTGCAAGAAAACAACCCTGTTCGGAGAGCACCAAGGACCCACAACCCCTGGAGGCCAGCCATTCCACGGATTCATTGTTCTCCCCGTCAGGAAGTTTCTCCTTCGGTCCAGATTGGTTCTTCCCTAGAGGACCTGACAAGGCCGGGCCAGCACGGAGGGAACTTTACGCTTAGGTGAAAGCAGGGCATCGCTTGAGAAGGGAGGGAGGGTTAAGGGTATTGGAAAGTGTGTGTGTGCGTGCGTGGGTGCTGCTGAGCTTCTGAAATGGGGACCCTCTCCCGTTCCCAGGTATAAGACCCCCAGCCCGAGCCCCAGATATGTCCCCACAGATATGGGACCCTCAGCCTGAGCCAAGCCGGTACCTGCTGCACGTGAAGCAGACTTTGACCGGCAAGGGAACCAGGCCGTTGTGGTCCAGCTCGTGCTGTGCTTTCTTCACATTCTTCCCGGACGTCTCTTCCTTTCTTCTCCGCTTACTAGTACCTGGCAGGGCAGAACAGGAAGTAAAACAGAACAGGAAGAGAGTTGCTCTGGGAGTGAGGTGGGTGGTCTCTAAATGTGATATACTACAAACACACACACACACACATACACAGGGAGAGGGAAAGAGAGAGAGGGAAAGAGAAAGAGGGAGGGAGGGAGACAGGATAGATGACCGGTGATAGATCTCTACATTTGATGCACACAAGCATACAGATACATTAGAATAGAATAGAATAGAATAGAATAGAATAGAATAGAATAGAATAGAATAGAATAGAATAGAATAGAATAGAATCTGGAAGGGATCTTGCGAGGTCTTCTAGTCCAGCCCCCTGCTCACGCAGGAGAACCTATACCACTCAAACACATTTCAACCTATACATTTCAGACAAGTGACTGTCCAGTCTCTTCTTAAAACAAATAGATGATAGGTAGGTAGATTGATGTTATAGAGATATAGCTCTTTAAATTTGATACACACAGGGAGATAGAGAGATAGATCCCTAAATAATACATACAAACATCCCCCCCTAGTGGATAGATGACAGGTGATAGATCCCTAAATTTGATACACACAGGACGCAGACCCAGACATAGATAGATAGATAGATAGATAGATAGATAGATAGATAGATAGATAGATAGATAGATAGATAGATAGATAGATAGATAGATAAGATAGATAAGATAGATAGATAAAGAAAGAAAGAAAGAAAGAAAGAAAGGTAGACTGATAATACAGAGATACAGATCTCTAAATTTGATACACACAAACACACACAGATGACACATAAGACAGACAGACAGACAGGGCTAGGCAGGTATTGGGGATTTGAAGGGGGAAATCTCTCCATGCTCACCCTCAAGTGCAGGGGTGGGCAACTCTGGCCCCTTTATGACCTTTACGACCTGGGGACTTCAACGTCCTAGAATGCTGGTGGCCGTACAGGGGCCCACCGTTGCCCACCCCTGGCTTGGCTCCACCACCAACCCTGCTTCCTGGTCCAGGCAATGCCGGAAGCCAAGCGGAGGACCACCCAGGACGCTGCTTTGGGCCTGGGCCTGCGGCAGGGCGGGCACAGCCCCTTCCTCGCAAGGGGCTCCCCCTGCCAAGCGCCGCTGCTGCCGCAGACTCACCTGGCAGGGCCGTGGTGCAGGTGAGCTCGTTGGGCAGCTGGAACTGGGTGGGGTTCCTCTCCATGGCGGCCGCGATGAGCAGCTCGAAGGGCCGCTTCAGGTGAGGCTGCCCCCCCTCGGCTTCCCCCCCGGGGGCGGAGTCGTCGTCCACGTCAATTATGTCCTCGTCCACGTCGTTCTGCTCCGAGTTGGGGGTGTCGGTGCTGGTGTTGGAGGTGGGGGTGCCGGGCCGGCTGGCTCTGCGCTCCAAGAGCCGGGCGTGGGGGAGGGTCCGGAGGCTCCCACCACCCGCCCGGTCCAGGTAGTCGGCATCGCTGGTGGGAGACGAGGTCCTCTTGCCGGACTTGTCAACCAAGCCGTTCATGTGACCGAGTTCCTTTTTCTGCTCTCTCTTCTGCAAGGCACAAAGGAGCCGTCAGTCTTCCCACGGAAGCCCCTCTGTGTGTGTGCGTGCGTGCGTGTGAGAGAGAGAGAATGAAAGAGAAAGAAAGAAAAGAGAAAGAGAGAGAGAAAAAAGAAAAAGAAAGAAAATAAAACAGAGGGAGGGAGAGAAAGACAAAGAGAAAGAGAGAGGGACAGAGACACAGAGAGAAAAAAACACACACACAAACACACAGAGGGAGAGAGAGAGAGAAAGAGAAAGAAAGAAAGAAAGAAAGAAAGAAAGAAAGAAAGAAAGAAAGAAAGAAAGAAAGAAAGAAAGAAAGGGAGAGAAAGACACAGAGGGAGAGAGAGAAAGAAAGAAAGAAAGAAAGAAAGAAAGAAAGAAAGAAAGAAAGAAAGAAAGAAAGAGGGAGAGAAAGACACAGAGAAAGAGAGAGAGAGAGAGAGAGAGGGAGAGAGCAGCCAAGCATCTGAATTTTGATCACGTGGCCCTGGGGATGCTACAACGGTCGTAAGTGTGAAAAATGGTCATAAGTCTCCTTTTTCACTTGCAACTTTGAATGGTCACTCAATGAACTGTTGTAAGTCAAGGACCGCCCGTACAGGGCTACCTCGACTTATAACCGTGTGCTCAGTGAGCGTCTGAAGTGGCAGGGGCACTGACTTTTCACCCTCGTTCCTTCCACCCAAGCAGTCGTGGGGTCAAAATCCAGGCCCCCGCCAGCTGGCCTTGATCCAGGAGGGCTGCAGCGTCCCAGGGTCACGGGACCCCCTTCGGAACCTCCCCAGGTGGCCTCTGACACGCAAAGTCAAGAGAGGAGGCCAGATTTAATAATAATAATAACAACAATAATAATAATAAAGTTGGAAGGGACCTTGGAGGTCATCTAGTCCAACCCCCTGCTCAGGCAGGAAACCCTGTATACCATTTCAAATTCGCTTAACAACTGTGTGATTCCCTTAACAACCCTCGCGGACAGGCTGCAGAATGGGGCAAAAACTGGACTTCTTAACAACTGCCTTGCTTAGCATCGGACAGCTTGGGTCGTAAGCGGAGGACCACCTGCGTTGCCTTGGAGTGGAATTCTGGCCAGGCAGTTTGAAATTACCCAATAAAGGAGAATATTGGTAGCTCAGGGCGGAGACTCAGGAGCCCTGTTTAAAAGGGAGGGGGGGGGAGAGGGGCTACAACAGGTGTCCCAATCACACAGGCCGGAGGAGAGAGCCGTTCCAGGGCTTAAGCAAGACCTCCCCCCAGATTCCGGCACCCTCTTTTCAGGAGGCAAACCGGGGATGGTTCAAGGTGACACCAGCCCTGGGGGGAAAAGACCCCGGCTGAGGAAGAGCTGACGGACCCTGAGCAGCCTTAGCTCCAAGGCAGGATTTTGTGCACTTGTTGTAAACCACACACCTTCTCCTTTATAAGAGGAGGCCAGCAGGTCCTCAGGCTACTCACAGGTTAAAAAAAAAAAGAAAGAAGAAGAAGCAGCAAATCCAAACAAGAGGCTGTTTGATTAAAGAGGGAGGAAGGAACTCCATTTGGGTATATCCAGGCTGTAGATAGATTTTTATGTATGTATGTGTGTGTTTGTGTGTGTATAGATAGATAAGAGGAGGCGGGACAATTAAGGCAATTACGGTCAGGCAGGACGGATGGCCCTATCACACGGTCAATGAGTAAGCAGTTAGGCTAGCAAGGTCCATAAAAGTAATCTCCACCCCCAAAACTTCACTCTGAGGACGCTGGCAGGGGACCAGCGAAAGCTAAGTTGTTTTAATATTGTAAATATTTTTTTTGTTTTTATTGTTTTAAACTTTTTTAACAATAAACAGCTGGTTTATATTCTCCCGGAGATCGAGGACTGTGTTATTGAACAGATATGCCCAGGATTCGTATTTTTGCAGTCATTAAAGACATAGATATAGATAGATAGATAGATAGATAGATAGATAGATAGATAGATAGATAGATAAGAGAGCAAGCGAGGGGGGGAACCAGTTGAAGAAAGAAAGAAAGAAAGAAAGAAAGAAAGAAAGAAAGAAAGAAAGAAAGAAAGAAAGAAAGAAAGGAAGAAAGAAAGGAAGGAAGGAAGGAAGGAAGAAAGGAAGGAAGGAAGGAAGAAAGGAAGGAAGAAAGAAAGAAAGAAAGAAAGAAAGGGAAGGAAGGGAAGGAAGAAAGGAAGGAAGAAAGGAAGGAAGGAAGGAAGGAAGGAAGGAAGAAAGAGGTGAAGAAAGAAAGAAAGAAAGAAAGAAAAGGAAAGAAAGAAAGAAAGAAAGAAAGAAAGGAAGGAAGAAAGAAAGAAAGAAAGAAAGAAAGAAAGGGAAGGAAGGGAAGGAAAAAAGAGGTGAAGAAAGAAAGAAAGAAAGAAAAGGAAGGAAAGAAAGAAAGAAAGAAAGAAAGAAAGAAAGAAAGAAAGAAAGAAAGAAAGAAAGGAAGGAAGGAAGGAAGGAAGGAAGGAAGGAAGGAAGAAAGGGAAGGAAGAAAGAAAGAGGTGAAGAAAGAAAGAAAGAAAGAAAAGGAAGGAAAGAAAGAAAGAAAGAAAGAAAGAAAGAAAGGAAGAAAGAAAGAAAGAAAGAAAGAAAGAAAGAAAGAAAGAAAGAAAGGGAAGGAAGGGAAGGAAGAAAGAAAGAAAGAAAGAAAGAAAGAAAGAAAGAAAGAAAGAAAGAAAAGGAAGGAAAGAAAGAAAGAAAGAAAGAAAGAAAGAAAGAAAGAAAGAAAGAAAGAAAGAAAGAAAGAAAGGGAAGGAAGGGAAGGAAGAAAGAGGTGAAGAAAGAAAGAAAGAAAGAAAAGGAAGGAAAGAAAGAAAGAAAGAAAGAAAGAAAGAAAGAAAGAAAGAAAGAAAGAAAGAAAGAAAGAAAGAGGAACCAGGTGAAGACAGACAGACAGACAGGGGAAAGAAAGATACTCCTTCGGGGAGGGATTCATTTGGGATAGCAGCAGCAGCAGCTGGAAACTCTGTGCCCCAGATGCCCGGGGGGGGGGGGGGGTTTCCAGGGCTGGGGGAATCTCTCTGCTTCTCTCCCGGCTGGCCCTGCTGCTGCTGCTGCTTCACCTTCCTTTGCCTTCCGCCTGCCTCTCCGCTGACCAGCTGCAGCCCAGCCCAAGGCGCCTCCCCTCCTCCGCCTTTCCCACCAAGGGGGAGCAGCAAACGGGGCACCCCTTCTTCTCTCCCTGCTGCTGCTGCTGCTGCCGCCGCCATGGAAACAGCGGGAGGCCCTCCAGTTGTTTTTGAACTTGCTGGAAGGAAGTGGGGGGCTTGGCAAGGGAAGCGCCCGCCCGGAAAGGGGAAGAGGCCGGTGCCAGCCAAGAGTGGCCTACGGAGGCGGAGGGCCCGGCCTTCCTGAGTCGAGCCGCCCGCAGCGCCCTGGAAGCGCTTATTCCCAGGCTGCACTTCAGGCCAGTAAGTCACTCCTTGGGGGGGAGGGGGGGTGTAGTTTATCTCCAAGGTCGACTTAGGTTGACTCAGCCTTCCGTCCTTCCGAAGTCCATAAAACGAGGATCCAGATTGTGGCGGGCAAAATTCTCTCCCTTCCTTTTCCCCTTCCTTCCTTCTTCTCGCCTTCATTCCCTTTTCTTCCTCCCTCCCTCCCCTCCCCTTCCTTTCAGCTTTCTCCTTCCTTCCTTCCTCTCCCCTTCCTTCCCTTCCTTTTCTTCCTCCCTCCCTCCCTCCTTCCCCTTCCCTTCCTTCTTTCTCTCCCTTCCTTCCTTCCTCCCTCCCTCCCTCCCTTTCTTTCCCGCTGTGGTGGCGCAGTGTTTAGGATGCAGTATTGCAGGCTAATTCTGCCAAACTGCCAGCAGTTCGATCCTGACTGGCTCGAGGTTGATTCGGCCTTCTGTCCTTCCGAGGACGTTAAAATGAGGACTCGGATTGTTGGGATCTGTAAACTGCTTAGAGAGGGCTGTCTAAAGCTGTCTATAAGTCTAAGTGATTTTCTCAGATTTGTAATGCACTTTTCCCCCTTAAGACCGAGGGGCAAAAAAAAAAAAAAAAAGAAGGGTGGTCAAAGAGGCTTTTGTCTGCTGCAACAGCACCAGCTGTGCTTTTTCTAGGCTTTTTTTCCTACAGCTGTTGGCATCCATTCTTCGGCTTCCAGAGAGGAGGAAAGAGGTGTGTGTGTGTGTGTGTGTGTGTGTGTGTGTGTCTGGACGCCCAAAATCTCTTTACCTTCCGGCGCACGGTGCAGCGATGGCACATCCATTCCCCGGGAGGCAGCATCTCCTCACTCAACGGAGGGTTGCTGTGGGAGGAGACAAGAAGCACAAATGAGTTGCGTGCGCGTTCTGGAACCCTTAACAACGGGCGCTGCGACTCGACACATCCCAGACGACAAGGGCCTGCCGGAACTGACTGCTTCTGCGTCCTGCTTTCATCGCCAAACTTCGGGTATTGCCCTCCTTTGCCCGGGAGAGAGGAAGTCTCTCCATCTATTTTTTTTTAAAAAACTTTATTTATTTATTGGTATCCAGCCTTGGTTTTTTTTGGTCATTTTTTTACAAGTAACGCAAGGCTACGAACGTATCCAACACACCTCTCTTCCTCCTATTTTCCCCACAACGACAACCCTGTGAGGTGGGCTGGGCTGGGAGAAAGAGTGATTGGCCCAAAGTCACCCAGCTGGCTTTTGTCTCTAGGGCGGGAGTAGAACTCACCCTCTCCTGGTGATTGGCCCAAAGTCACCCAGCTGGCTTTTGTGCTGAAGGCGGGACTAGAACTCACCCTCTCCTGGTGATTGGCCCAAAGTCACCCAGCTGGCTTTTGTCGCTAAGGCGGGACTAGAACTCACCCTCTCCTGTTGATTGGCCCAAAGTCACCCAGCTGGCTTTTGTGCCGAAGGCGGGACTAGAACTCACCCTCTCCTGTTGATTGGCCCAAAGTCACCCAGCTGGCTTTTGTAGCTAAGGCGGGACTAGAGTTAGAACTATTTCTATGGCAGACCATAGAAATGGTCTGGAAGAGACACCCCCTCCCCTTGTCTGCCAGACCCCAAAGCTTGCTGCTCCTTCTGTTTAAAATCAGGAGGCAGAAAAGCCAGCAGCCATTTTGAAAGCACAGCTCAAGGAATCGGGGAAGCGAATATGACCAACAGCCTCAAGAGCATTGTGAAAAACCCACACAGCGACCGCAACGAAGGAGCCACCGCCGGGGAAAGCTGGGGGAAAAAAAATAGAGGTAGATTCGCTTAGCTTCCCGATTCCCCCATGTCAAGTTTCAGGGGTAATTAAAGCAGCTCAGAGAGGAAATCAAGCAAAGTTATTACGTGGATTATAAGATTATAGAAATCAACTTGTTAGTGAATGTTTCTTAAATGTAAACCGAGACAACACACTGTTTTACCGAATATTAAGGTGATTATGTTAAAAAATTAATAAAACATATTTGAAAAAATAAAACAGCTCACCCCAAATCCAGAACACGGCAGAGAAGGGTTAGCTGGCTTATTATTATTATTTTTTTTAATGGGGTGGTTTTTCCATATGCAGTCACAACAATCCCAATTAACACCTGCCTTCTAATTAGAAGAGCTTTCAGGAAGACAGCCGCAGAGGGAAACCTGAAGTGGGGTATTGCTAGCAACACTATTTCATTGATCAGCTGGAAGACATCCAGAAAAAAAAAAAAAGTAGGGCGTACCCAGAGTGCTACTAAGACTTTATTCACTGGTCTCTGAAGCTGAACTGCTTTTACACATGGTTTTTGCTAGAGTCCAGCTCTGTGGCCCAAAGTTAACGTTTTCAGGCCCGGGACAAAGCTGCCTTGCTGTCTTGTCGAAAAGAATTTTAGCAGGAGGCAACATCCAAGGTCCTGCAAAACGCACAAAGAGCTTTCCAAGATTGTTAACGCGCTTGGCTGTTTCCTTCCGTAGGTTGTTAAGATTTAAGGCCCCCAGGGCAGGGAGTGACGTCTGCCAGTTGCGCCATGTTCTTACAGGATGTGTGGTCTGTCACACAGACCAAAAAAAAAAAGAAAGGAAGAAGGGAACTTCCTAAATCTGCCTGATTATGAATCACTTACAGCAGGGGGTCCACCCTTGGGAACTTTAAGACCTGTGGACTTCAACTCCCAGAATTCCCCAGCCAGCAGGGAGTTAATAGCTTTGATTGAAGGGCACACGCTTCCCTGAGCTACAGGGCTACAAAGTCAAGTCAATGTTTATCATAGTCAAAGGCCCAGAGCAAGTTAAAAACGCTCAAGGAATATCCAGTGAAAAATTCTAGACTAAAATAATAAGCAACAGATAAAAATCTATATTAAAACCACAATTTGGCATCCAATCTGTCAGTTGCACACCGTCAAACCATAGCATAGCCCAGGGGGTCTTCCAACTGGGCCCTTTGATGACTTGTGGACTTCAACTCCCAGAATTCCTCAGCCAGGCACGAGGAATTCTGGGAGTTGGTCCGCAAGTCATCAAAGGGCCAAGTTGGAAGACCCCTGGCCTAGCCTAGTTATTATATAATATCAATCCTTATCTGTGAGGCCCCTCAGTCATTAAATACTAAAATGCAAGAGAGGGATAATGCAAAAGGTTTGCTGCATTGATTGTGTAAAATAGCTACGAGGGATTCATCACCTATTTCCGAGGAACCCCCAGTGCTGCTGCTCTGGGGAATTCTGGGAGTTGAAGTCCACAGGTCTTAAAGTTCCCAAGGTTGGATGATGATGATGATGGTTGTTGTTATTATTGTTATTGTTATTATTGATATTATATTGAGAACTATCTGTGTTTGTAGCTCAGCTTTGAACTGTGAGGTCCTTGGTGCTGAGCTGAGCGGAGCTGATTCCTTGCAGACGTTTGTGCGATGCAGCAGTTAGCTAGTGTGGTAACGAGATGTCTGCAAGGAAACCTCTCAGCCCAGCGAGCACCAAAGACCCCCAAGGAGACAGAGCAATCAAAGAGCTTCTGCCCCCTCCACCCCCCAACCCCTAGAAACCCACCTCCCCTTTAAGACAAGCCAGAAAAGCCAACTCTGGGTCAAACAGTCTCTTTCTCACAAAAGGAAGCCAAAATGCAAAGATACAGGCTGGGACCCCATCCTGGCTAAGGAAGGGTTCTGTCCAGGAGGATCAGCAGAGCGACCTTGCCTTGGGGGGGGGGTCTCCTGTTTCGGTCACCAGCACCACTGCTGTGGTTTAACTCAGGGGTCCCCAACCCCCGGGCCGTGGACCGGTACCAGGTCGCGGCATGCCAGCCACCGGTCCGCACAAACAAGCAAAGCCCCATCCACGGGATGCAGGCAGCACACAAAACCACGCGCCCTCCGGTCCACGGAAAAACCTCTCTCCACGGAACCGGTGGTCCCTGGTGCCCGAAAGGTTGGGGGGCCTCTGGTCTAACTGGTCGAGGAGGCAGGGGAGACTACATTTCACCTTCCAGATAAGGTCCTATAATTAGCCTGCAAACCAGTCCACAACCTTTCAGGATGAAATGCGATCCCCAGCGAGTGGCAGCAAAGCAGGGGACTTTCAGAAAAGCAGGCTCAGAGCCACAAAGCCTGTTTCATTAGACACCCTTCCCTGTCCGGCGAAACTCCGGCAACCCGGCAAAGAGGGAGCAGAAAGGACGTGAAGCCCGATGTCCTCACAACTGTCTGGGTTTTACATTTAGGCAGGAAAAAACCAAAGGTGCAAGTACAGACTGGGCGAGACCTGGCTTAATAAACAGCCACTGTGACCGTGGCTCACTTGACCGTGAGCCAGCCGTGTGCAGCAGCAGCCAAAAAAGCTAATACAATCCTGGGTTGTATAAACAGAGGCATAGAATCAACATCACGCGAAGTAATAGTTGTTGTTGTTAGTTGCGAAGTCGTGTCCGACCCATGGCGACCCCATGGAGAACGTTCCTCCAGGCCTTCCTGTCCTCTGCCATCTTCTGGAGTCCATTGAAGCTCACGCCTCGTGCTTCAGTGACTCCATCCAGCCACCTCATTCTCTGTCGTCCCCTTCTTCTCTTGCCCTCCATCTTTCCCAGCATCAGGCTCTTCTCCAGTGAGTCCTTCCTTCTCATTAGGTGTAATAGTAATAGTACCGCTTTACAAAGCCCTAGTAAGACCACACCCGGAATACTGCACCCAATTTTGGTCACCATATCACAGAAAAGATGTAGAGAGTTTGGAAAAAGTTCAGAGAAGAGCAACTAAGATGATCAAAGTCCTGGAGGCTAAAACATACAAAAGAAACGGCTGCAGGACTTGGGCTTGATTACTCTAGAGAAAAAAAGAATCAGGGGACACATGATAGCAGCGTTCCAGTCATTTGAGGGGCTGCCCCAAAGAAGAGGGGGTCACTTTATTCTCCAAAGCACCAGAGGGAAGGACAAAAAACAATGGTTGGAAACTGACCAAAGAGAGAAGCAATTTAGAGTTAAGGAGAAAGTTAATTAAGGAGAAAGTTCCTAACAGTGAGGATAATTAACCAGTGGAACAGAAGTTGCCTTCAGAAATCGTGGGTGCTCCATCACTGGAGGTTTTTAAGAAGAGGCTAGACAGTCATCTGTCTGAGATGGTATAGGTTCTCCTGCTTGAGCAGGGGGCTGGACTAGAAGACCTCCAAGGTCTCTTCCAGATTCTATTCTATTCTATTCCTCTTGTCAACAGGAAGCCCAGGAAAGGCGAGCAGGAACGGCCGAGGCCTTCGGCAAACACAGGCCCAGGCTGTAGCCTCCCGTCCCTTCAAACGAAAGTACAGAGTGCCGGATGGTGACTCAGATCAGTTAGCTGGTGCTTAATTATCTCTTGGAATTATTATTGTGTTTGTTTGGCACCTCCCAGGAAACAGGACCTCTTCCTTTTAGCCACAAAAAAATTCCCGTAGGAGCTACTGCGCTCTCAACACGACCACAATTGAGCCCAAAATTTCCGTTGCTGTGCGAGAACAGTTGTTAAATGAGTTTTGCCCCCTTTTACGACCTTTCTTGCCGCGGTCGTTAAGCGAATCACTGTGTCCCACGGTTGTGAAGTGGAGCCGGCTTCCCCAATGACTTTGCTCGTCAGAAGGTTGCAAAAAGAGAAATTTAGAGACTGTTAGAACGATTAACCAGTGGAACTCCTTGCCTCCAGAAGCTGTGAATGCTCCAACACTATTAAGTATTAGGGAGCAGGGGACTGGACTAGAAGACCTTCAAGGTCCCTTCCAGCTCTATTCTATACTGGAAGTTCTTAAGAAGAGACTGGACAGCAATTTGTCTGAAATGGTGTAGGGTTTCCTGCCTGAGAAGGGGGTTGGACTAGATGACCTCCAAGTCCCTTCCAACATCATCATCATTATCAGTATTATCATACTATTATTATTGTTGTTGTTAATTATTATTATTATTATTATTATTATTATTATTATTATTATTATATTGGATCGGAGGACCCTGGGACACTGCGACCATCACAAACATGAGCCAATTGCCAAATGCCTGAATTTTGATCACGTGAAATGCTGCGATGGTCGTAAGTGTGTAAAAAAAAATGGTCCTATGTCCCTTTTTTTCAGCGCGGTTGTAACTTTGAACGGTCACTAAACGAACTGTTGTAAATTGAGGACTATCTGTAGTCAGCCCCAGGGCCGGTGTAATAAGGGGGGGGGGGGGGGAGAAGGATGGTCACAGAGATCGCCTCAAATAGATGAAACAACCGAGGCTTGTGCGTACAACTCTGCAATCAGACAAGACTGGGAGGGAGCTGTGCGGTTTGCGCCCTTAAGCCTCTGCTAAACCCGACATCTGTGCCACATTAACTCCAACTCATAGTAGTTCATTCCCAAGTGTGCAAAAGGCTTAGGATGTTTGACTTCCTCTCAGTCTGCTGCCGATAATGTACTTTTAAGGAACGTTTATGGTTCGGGATTCTGACGGCTTCCCAAGAGGTCCCGACATTTTTTCCGTAACCTTCATTTTCCCCCCAACACACACACACTCTCTCTCTCTCTTTTACATTGTTTTATGAACAGATCTCTTTGCCTAGCGGTGGAAAACGTCTTTGCAACCCCCCCCCAGCTACTCCTACTCCTGATTGGCTCCAGGCGCTTCCTTCTGCCTCCCCACGTGTGACGGGTCGATTTGCCACATGAGGATGCAAAGAGGAAATTGCACACAAAAGCGTCTGCAGCAGTTGCGCCCGGGGAGCGTGCCAAGTCACCAAGTCAGAGCAGCAGAGATTCCAGAGCAGAAAGAGCCAAAAGCTCAACGTGGCATCTGGGCTCGGAGAAGCGTTGACTCTGGACCCGGCAATTAACCACAGAGTTGGAAGGGACCTTGGAGGTCTTCTAATCCAACCCCCTGCTCAAGCAGGAGACCCTCTATCAGGGGACTTCAAACGTGGCCCTTTGATGACTTGTGGACTTCAACTCCCAGAATTCCTCAGCCAGGCACGCGTGCCTGGCTGAGGAATTCTGGGAGTTGAAGTCCACAAGTCATCAAAGGGCCACGTTTGAAGACCCCCTACCCTATATCATTTCAGAGAAATGACTCTCCAAATCTCTTCTTAAAAACCTCCAGGGATGGAGCACCCACAATGCCCTTCCACTGGTTAATTGTTTCAATGTCAGGAAATGACATGGGCAGCTGCAGCTGCCAAAAAAGCCAACACAGTGCTGGGCTGCATTAACAGAGGGAGAGAATCAAGATCACGGGAAGTGTTAGTACCGCTTTACAAGGCCTTGGTAAGGCCACACTTGGAATACGGCATCCAGTTTTGGTCACCACGATGTCCAAAAGATGCTGAGACTCTGGAAAGAGTACAGAGAAGAGCAACAAAGATGATCAGGGGGACTGGAGGCTAGAACCTATGAAGAAAGGGGACTGGGTCTGTCTAGTCTAACGAAAAGAAGGACTAGGGGGCACATCATAGCCATGTCCCAATATCTCAGGGGCTGCCCCAAAGAAGAGGGAGTCAAGCTATTCTCCAAAGCCCCTGAAGGCAGGACAAGAAGCAATGGATGGGAACTCATCAAGGAGAGAAGCAACCTGGAATTAAGGAGAAATTTCCTGACAATGAGAACAATTAACCAGTGGAACTCCTTGCTTCCAGAAGCGGCGAATGCTCCAAAAACTGGACGTTTTTAAGAAGAGACTGGACAGCCATTTGTCTGAAATGGTATAGGGTTTCCTGCCTGAGCAGGGGGTTGGACTAGAAAACCTCCAAGGTCCCTTCCAACTTTTATTGTTATTATTATTATTATATTCCTCGTTTCCAGGTTGGCTCTCTCTTTAATTATCGTCTATCCATTATTCCTTCTGCCTACAGATGTTTTGGGAGAATAACTTGACTCCCTCTTCTTTGGGGCAGCCCCTGAGATATTGGAGCACTGCTATCCTGTCCCCCGTCATCCTTCTCTTCATTAGACTAGACATACCCAATTCCAGCAACCGTTCCTTGTATCTTTTAGCCTCCAGTCCCCTGATCATCTTTGTTGCTCTTCTCTGCACTCTTTCTAGAGTCTCAACGTCTTTTTTACATCGTGGTGACCAAAACTGGATGCCGTATTCCAAGTCTGGCCTTACCAAGGCCTTGTAAAGTGGTATTAATACTTCACGTGATCTTGATTCTGTCCCTCTGTTGATGCAGCCTAGCACTGTGTTGGCCTTTTTGGCAGCTGCAGCACACGGCTGGCTCATGTTTTAAGGGATTGTCCACTGGGACTCCGAGGTCCCTCATGCCCACTTATGTACTCTGAATTGGTGCAATCTGGTACCAAGTCTAGAGGGGGCCTGGAGAGGGGCAGCACCCTGCCAAGATGGGAAGTTCAGAGATGTGTTTTCTTTTTTTTAAATACATCCTAATAAAAACGTCCTAGGAGTTATGCCTGGCTTCCTCTCATCAAGGTGTATTTGAGCAGTCCCCGACTTACAATCCTTCGTTTAGCCACTGTGGGAAGTTACAAGGGCACAGAAAAAGGGGGCTTCCAATCGGGCCTCGCACTTGCAAGCAAGGCAGCATCACCTTGGCGCTTGACAAGGGGTGACTTTCTCAGCTGGTTTCTGACAAGCAAATGACCGCTGCAGCACGCCCTCCGGTCACATGATCAGAATTCGGGTGCTGGAAGGGACCTTGGAGGTCTTCTAGTCCAGCCCCCTGCTCAAGCAGGAGACCCTAACCCATTGCAGACAAATGGCTGTCCAGTCTCTTCTTAAAAGCCTCCCGTGATGGAGCACCCACAACTTCTGGAGGGAAGTCCTTCCACCAACTGTTTGTTCTCACTGTCAGGAAATTCCTTCTTAATTCCAGGGTGCTTCTCTCCTTAGTTAATTTCCATCTGTTGCTTCTTGTCCTGCCTTCAGGGGCTTTGGAGAATAGGTGGAACTCCCCCCTCTTCTCTGTGGCAGCCCCTCAAATATTGGAAGATGCTATCATGTCACCCCATCATGTACCCCTCTGGTGATACAACCTACCTGAGAGTAAGAGAAATTTGTCAAGGAAATCCATTCTTGGAGAATAGAATAGAATTAGAATTAGGAACAGAATAGAATATAGACTGTGGGATAGAATATGGAATAGAAATAGAATATAGAATAGAATATAGAATAGAATAGAATTATAAATAGAAAGAATAGAAATAGAAAATAGAAATAGAAAATAGAGTAGAGTAGAGTAGAGTAGAGTAGAGTAGAGTAGAATAGGACAGAGCTGGAAGGGACCTTGTAGGTCATCTTCTAGTCCAACCCCCTGCCCAAGCAGGAGACCCTACTATAGGGTTTCCTGCCTGAGGCAGGGGGTTGGACTAGATGACCTCCAAGGCCCCTTCCAACTTTATCATTACTATTATTAAGTGAAGCTCCATCTGCGGGATGCAGGCAGTAACGCAAAACCATGCCCCCCCCCCGGTCCGAGGATAAACCTTTCTCCACGGAACCGGTCCCTGGATCCCCAAAAGGTTTGGGGCCACTGTTCTAGTCCCACCCCCTGCTCAAGGCGTACTCTCCTGGTCAAACGGTTGCCCAGACTATTTTGGACAACCTCCAGGGATGGAGCTCCCACAACTCCAGGAAGGAAGCCGTTCGTTCCACTGATTAATTGTTCTCACGCTCAGAACGTTTCCCCTTATTTCTAGGTTGGTTCTACGTGTTGCTTCTTACCCTGCCCTTAGTTGCTTTGGAGAATAAGTCAGTCTCACTGTGGCAGCGCCCCAAGTACTGGAAAAATGGCTTATCGTGTTCCTCGCAATCCTTCTCAAAGAAGAACAGGGTCCCCTTGTTCTCCAAAGCTTCTGAGGGCAGGACCTGAAGCAACGGGTGGAAACTAATCAAGGAGAGAAGCAACCTGGAATTAAGCAGAAACTTCCTGATGGAGAGAGAACGATTAATCAGTGGAAAGGCTCCCCGCCAGACGTTGTGGTGCTCCATCACTGGAGGCTTTCAAGAAGAGACTGGACAGCTGTTTGTCTGGAATGATGTAGGGCAGAGTTCCCCAACCTTTTGGGCACCAGGGAGAGGTTTTTCCACGGACCGGAGATCGCGTGGTTTTGTGTGCTGCCTGCATCCCACGGATGGGGCTTTGCTTGTTTGTGCGGCCCAGTTGCTGGCATGCTGTGGCCCAGTACCGGTCAACAGACCAGGGGTTGGGGACCCCTGATGTAGGGTCTCTGGCCTTTAACAGGAGCTTGGACTACTAGAAGATCTCCAAGGTCCCTTCCAACCTTAGGATTCTAAGTCTACCCATCTTAAAACCTTCTGGCTGGGGAATTCTAGCGACTGAAGTCAGAGGGAGATCCAACTTGGAACGAAGGAGGAATCTCCTGACAGTTAGAACAATTAACCAGTGGAACAGCTTGCCTCCAGACGTTGTGGGTGCTCCATCACCGGAGGTTTTCAAGAAGAGACTGGACGGCCCTTTGTCTGGAAAGGGATAGTGTGTCCTGCTGGTGCAAAGGGCTGGACTAGAAGACCTTCAAGGTCCATTCCCACTCTGTTACTCTCTTCGACAGACTGGATATACCTAGCTCCCTTAACCATTCATCATATTCATTCACAGCCCCTGAGATATCCAGTATCTCAGGGGCTGCCCCAAAGAAGAGGGAGTCAAGCTATTCTCCTGAAGGCAGGACAAGAAGCAACGGATGGAAACTAACCAAGGAGAGAAGCAACCTGGAACTGAGAAGAAACTTCCTGACAGTTAGAACAATTAACCAGTGGAACTCCTTGCCTCCAGAAGCAGTGAATGCTCCAACACTGGAAGTTTTTAAGAAGAGACTGGACAGCCATTTGTCTGAAATGGTAGAGGGTTTCCTGCCTGAGCAGGGGGTTGGACTTGATGACCTCCAAGATCCCTTCCAACTTTTATTATTATTATTAATTATTAATTATTATTATTATTATTATTATTATTATTATTATTATTATTATTATTATTATTATTATTATTATTATGCCTCCAGACTGCTCTTTTCTGCACGCTTTCTAGGATCTTAGCCACTGCCAAGTCCCTGCTAAGCCACCGTCTTCCTTCGCCTTAAATCTCATTTCTGGGGAACTTTTCAAAGAGAGGAGATTCCCAAAATCTGCCGCAGAAACCCGTAAAAAAATCCAAAGCCGCCCGGAGCAGCCACAGGAGAATCGGGGCCCCCAGTACGAAAAGGGACCGAGCGCAGAGGAAGAAGCCGGGTTCAAGTTACAGCAACTGGATCCTTAATTGCAACCACTCGTTCCCACAGACCCAAAGGGCACGTTGGCGCCGCCAGGACAGCCCCGGCCACAGAAGGGAGGCTTTTAGTGAAAACTGCCGCTTGGACAGAACCCTGCAAAGGGGTTCTGAAGTTACAAGTCTCCCTCTTAGCTGCATCTGAATGATGCAAGTCCCCCTTTGTTGGCTTTCTTTCCATCAAAGGCAAGAATAAAGGGAGGGGGGGGGGAAACCTCCTCTTAACTCAATTGGAAACTGACCAGAGAAGAAGCAACCTGGAATTAAGGAGAAACTTCGTAACAGTGAGGACAATTAACCAGTGGAACAGCTTGCCACCAGAAATCATGGGCGGTCCATCAGTGGAGGTTTTTAAGAAGAGGCTAGACAGTCACCTGTCTGAGACGGTATAGGTTCTCCTGCTTGAGCAAGGGGCTGGACTAGAAGACCTCCAAGGTCCCTTCCAGCTCTATTCTATTCTATTCTATTCTATTCTATTCTATTCTATTCTATTCTATTGTTTTAATTCTATTCTATTGTGTTTTAATCCTATTCTATTGTGTTTTAATCCTATTCTATTCTATTCTATATTCTATTCTGCATTCTATTCTATATTCTATATTCTATTCTATTATTTCTGGACTATTTGAAACTACAGAAACTTGGTATGTTACAGATATTGCACTACAGGGAGACCTCAACTCACAACAGTTCATTTAGACCGTTCAAAGTTACAACAGCACTGAAAAAAGTGACACGATCAATTTTCACATTGGTCCCATGATCAACATTTCAGACACTTAGCAACTGACTCGTATTTATGACGGTCGCAGTGTCCCGCGGTCACGGGATCCCTTTTTGCCACCTTCTGACAAGCCAAGCTAATGGGGAAATCCAGATTCACTTAACAACCGTGTTACCGACTTAACTGCAGTGCTTCGCTTAACAACGGTGCCAGGAAAGGTCGTAAAATGGGGCAAATCTCACTTAACATCTGCCTCGCTTAGCAACAGAAATTTTGGTCTCCGCTGTGGCCGTGGAGTCGAGGACTGTACTGAAGGCCAAAGCTTCAATAACTCCCAATAGTTACGAAAGCAGAGCTGCTTTGGGGGATTTTGAGAAGATTACAGAATCTCGCAAGGGCAACTTTCATATGTACCTGACTCACCCTTGGGAAAAAAATTAGCAAGCTTATTTCTCTGTCGCGCCCAAAACTATTTCTCATTTCCTGTCCCAGAAGCTTTTTTTTTCAATCAAGGAACGGCTCACCCAGTACATTCAGCCACATGTACTCAGACGACGTGCTGGGCCAAAGGTATATACGGTGGGATACCTCTGAAAACATTTGATTTATCCTTGCATTATGCTGCCCCCGGCAAGAATTATGGAGGGAAAAAAACGAGGGGGTAATGGGAGGTCAGTGTAAGGCGGTGATTTGTGGCCGTTTCTCCCTCGCAGCTTAAAATGCAAGGAAGCCACCTTGGCATCTTCCCCACCAGCCAGATTTCCCTTGCTGAAATAATGGGCCGACCTTAATTGTTATAAGACGCAAAGTATAAACTCTTGTTTTCTGTTTCCCCAGAAAGAGAGGATACGCGTAAAATTAAAAATTTTTAAAAATAATTCTCAAATTGGAGGAGGGGGGGGGAGAAAAAACACACCCAGTGGAACATTAGGATCATTTTGGTTATAATTACTGAAGAAGCTCCTTCCTCCCTGGAGTTGAACTACAGACAGCGGTGGGATTCAGCCGGTTCGCACCAGTTCGGCAGAACCGGTAGCTGATTTTTTGTGGCCCAAGGCCCAGAATGGACTTCCGGAAGCGGCATCCACGCAGAGAACCGGTGGTTCGCCTATTTGAATCCCACCACTCCTTCCTTCCTTCCTTCCTTCCTTCCTTCCTTCCTTCCTTCCTTCCTTCCTTCCTTCCTCTTTCTTTCTTTCTTTGGTGGGATTCAGCCACTTCGCACCACTTCGGCAGAACCGGTAGCTAATGTTTTGTGGCCCAAGGCCCAGAATGGACTTCCGGAAGCGGCATCCACCCAGAGAACCGGTGGTTCGCCTATTTGAATCCTACCACTGACTACAGATAGTCCTTGACTTATAACCAGTTGCTTAGCAACTCTCTCGAGTTACGACGGACCCCGAAACAGCTCCTTAGGACCCCCAGATTCTAAGTTCTGATTGCTCTGGGCCTCCCCCTCCCGTGGTCACGGGACACACATCTCCTGGCGCTTGGCAACCGGCCGACGTCTACAGCATCCTGCGGTCGCCCCACCACAGGTTGTGATGTTCTTGCTGTTGTGGTGTTTACTTCTGGTTTCCAGCAAAAAAAGAAAGAAAAAAAAAAAGTCTCACAGCAGACAAGGGGCTTGCGTAACCACTGCCTGTGCACGAAAAGAAAAAGAAAAAAAAATTCAGATGTGGTCACACGTGGGTCTGCTTGACAACCAGCACGACTTGCGATCGGTAAATGTAGGCTCCGTTGTGGTCGTAAGCTGAGGATTGCCTGCGGATGAGCTGTCAGGTCCCTGCCATGATTTTAATACCCCAGTTGGGCTCTTGTGGAAGGAATAATAATAATAATAATAATAATAATAATAATGTTGGAAGGGACCTTGGAGGTCATCGAGTCCAACCCCCTGCTCAGGCAGGAAACCCTATACCATTTCAGACAAATGGCTGTCCAGTCTCTTCTTAAAAACCTCCAGTGTTGGAGCACTCACAACTTCTGGAGGCAAGAAGTTCCACTGGTTAATTGTTCTAACTGTCAGGAAGTTTCTCCTCAGTTCCAGGTTGCTTCTCTCCTTGATTAGTTTCCATCCGTTGCTTCTTGTCCGGCCTTCAGGGGCTTTGGAGAATAGCTTGACTCCCTCTTCTTTGGGGCAGCCCCTGAGATACTGGAACTCTGCTATCCTGTCCCCCCTCGTCCTTCTCTTCATTAAACTAGACATACCCAATTCCAGCAACCGTTCCTTGTATGTTTTACTCTCCAGTCTCCTGATCATCTGTGTTGCTCTTCTCTGCACTCTTTTAGAGTCTCAACATCTTTTTTACATCTTGGTGACCAAAACTGGATGCATAGAAGCGTAGAAAGGATCTGAACGGAATTCATCCGGTAATCCGCTGGCTTTCCGGTTCCTTTCCTGGACCACGTTAGCTGAACTGACGGAACTTTGATTTCCAGTTGAGATCAGCGTCCCTAGTTCTTATCCAGAAATATTGAGCAGGGGGCTGGACTAGAAGACCTCCAAGGTCCCTTCCAGCTCTAGGATTCTGTTTCTGTTCTCCTCCTCCTCCTCTACCCTACCCTACTCTCCAGTGGAGAATTAACCAGTGGAACAGCCGGCCTCCAGAAATTGTGGGTGCTCCATCCCTGGAGGTTTTTAAGAAGAGGCTAGACAGTCACTTGTCTGAGATGGTATAGGTTTCCCTGCCTGAGCAGGGGGCTGGGCTAGAAGACCTCCAAGGTCCCTTCCAACTCTGTTATTCAAGGAAGGAAGGAAGGAAGGAAGGAAGGAAGGAAGGAAGGAAGGAAGGAAGGAAGGAAGGAAGGAAGGAAGGAAGGAAGGAAGGAAGGAAGGAAGGAAGGAAGGAAGGAAGGAAGGAAGGGCAACGGATGGAAACTAATCCAGGAGAGAAGCAACCTGGAATTAAGGAGAAACTTCCTGACAGTGAGGACAATTAACCAGTGGAACAGCTTGCCACTAGAAATCGTGGGCGCTCCATCCCTGGAGGTTTTTAAGAAGAGGCTAGACAGTCAGCGTGCCTGGCTGAGGGATTCTGGGAGTTGAAGTCCACAAGTCATCAAAGGGCCAAGTTTGAAGAGCCCTGCTCCAGAAGTTGACAACTCAAAGAGGCCATAATTAACTGTAATTGTACTTCATTCATTTTAACACCAAATTAGTGTTTGTCCTGCTACTTGCTTTTCCCCAAGTCTGACTCGAGGGCAAAATGGGGAATGTGGCTCCAGAAATTTCAAACCCATTATCCACTCCTTCAAATTGCTCGCCCTCCCCTCCCTTGGCTGAGCCCTCTGGTCGCTGATGCCCCCTTCCTTTCTCTTTCTTCTCCAGGTCAAAACTAAGGAAATCAATAAAGGAGCTCAGGGTTCAAACTGTGGGGGGTCCTTGGCTGTTTCCTTGCAGACGTCTCATTGCCCAAACTAAGTAACATCATCAGTGCAAGGAAGGAGCACGGTTTTCTCCCTGCAAATCTTCTAATAAACTTAGCACGACTGATGTAACCTAGTTTGCTAATGAAAGGTCTGCAAGAAAACTCAGCTCAGAGAGCACCAAGGACCCCACAATTAGGACAACGTCAGGAAAAAGGAGCTTATGTGCTCTTGATAAGCTGCACAATGCTTTGATACGGTAATGCAGTGCAGTTTCAGGATGAGCTGAAACGTCTGTACATTGAGCAGACAGACAAGTAAAAGAGAAATAAACAAGTGTTCCTTAGAGCGAGCGTTATTTCAGTTTTTAAAAATGGATTAAAATATGGAGTCCTTGTTGCTGTCTTGAGCTGGGTTGTTTTCTTGCAGACGTCTCGTTGCCCAAACTAAGTAACATCGTCAGTGCTGGGACGGAGCAGGATTTACTCTCTGTGCAAACCCTGTAAACATAGCACGGCTGATGTTACCTAGTTTGGTAACGAAACGTCTGCAAGAAAACAACCCAACTTAGAGAGTGTCAAGGACACCCCCTCAACTAAGGAGGCCCAGGATTTGGGGGAACGGCAGCCTGAATCTCACTGCTTCATCTAAGGGTCTTTCTCCTGTAACAACATGTTGTCATGCTGTTCAGTCCATCCAATGGCTGCCAAAATAGAAGCCTCTCCTGCATAGCATTTTGTTATTACTGCAAGGCGATCAAACCGGTCAATCCTAGAGGAGATCAACCCTGACTGCTCTTTGGAAGGCCAGATCCTGAAGTTGAAACTCAAGTACTTTGGCCACCTAATGAGAAGGAAGGACTCACTGGAGAAGAGCTGGGAAAGATGGATGGCAATAGAAGAAGGGGACAATAGAGAAGGAAGTGGCTGGATGGAGTCACTGAAGCAGCAGGCGTGAGCTTAAATGGACTCCAGAAGATGGTAGAGGACAGGAAGGCCTGGAGGAAACGTTGTCCATGGGGTCGCCATGGGTCGGACACGACTTCGCAACTAACAACAACAATAATTACAAAAATCCTACGAAGAGATTTCAAAGCATATCACCGCGGCCCAGACGTACTTATTCCTGCCAGCAGCAGCTCTCCCAGGCAGAAATGGGGTGACTTTTCAGCGGTGCCATCTCTTACCGCTGGAGAAACATCAGATGAAAACAGATCTAGGCATCCAGAGAAGAGCAACAAAGATGATCAGGGGACTGGAGGCTAAAACACATGAAGAATTGTTGCAGGATTTTGGGTATGTCTAGTTTAATGAAAAGAAGGACCAGGGGTGACATGATAGCAGTGTTCCAATATCTCAGGGGCTGCCCCAAAGAAGAGGGAGTCAAGCTATTCTCCAAAGCACCTGAAGGCAGGATAAGAAGCAACGGATGGAAACAAACCAAGGAGAGATGCAACCTAGAATTAAGGAGAAATTTCCTGACTGTGGGAACAATTAACCAGTGGAACAGCTTGCCTCCAGAAGTGGTGGGTGCTCCATCGCTGGAGGTTTTTAAGAAGAGACTGGACAGCCATTTCTCTGGAATGGTGATGGGTGAGAGTGTCCAACCTTGGGAACTTTAAGACTTGTGAATTTCAACTCCCAGAATTCCCCATGGCTGGCGGGGGAATTCTGGGAGTTGAAGTCCACAAGTCTTAAAAGTTCCAAGGTTGGACATCCCTGGTATAGGGTCTCCTGCTTCCACAGGGGGGTTTGGTTAGAAGATCTCCAAGGTCCCTTCCAACTCTGTTCTGTTAACCTGTCCTTCCTTGTAATCTGCAGCAGGTTATAATCCAGGTTTCCCAAAAGCTGATCTCTTAAGGCAGGGGTCTTCAAACTTGGCCCTTTGATGACTTGTGGACTTCAACTCCCAGAATTCCTCAGCCAGGCACGCGTGCCTGGCTGAGCAATTCTGGGAGTTGAAGTCCACAAGTCATCAAAGGGCCAAGTTTGAAGACCCCTGTCTTAAGGACTGGAGCTTTTAGGAGTTGCCCCTAAGCTCATCTCCATTCTAGAAATCCTCTCCTCACACGCATACAGCCAACAACTGAGGGGCAGCTAAATCAAAGAGGGGCACATATGCAACCCAGATTTAATATCCTTTCCACAGCAGATATATACCTGGTGGGACTGACTTATTCCTGCATATTTAAAATGTTTATTCTCCACACGTTCTCTGGAAGGACTGCCTGCCCAGCCACCAAAGAGAGAGTCAAACCAATGTGTTATCAGGTTAATTCACCTTTGTGCCGCAGTAACCTTATCTGAGCAATCGTAAAAGGAAGTAAGGCCTCCATAAACAGTGGGGGACTACCTGGCAGGTGGCAAATAGCAAGGTCAGTGCTCAGTAGCACCTCCGGGTAAAGCTGGAAAGGACCCCCGTTTAGGAGATGTCTAGTTTAATGAAGAGAAGGACGAGGGGGGACATGATAGCAGTCTTCCAGTATCTCAGGGGCTGCCCCAAAGAAGAGGGAGTCAAGCTATTCTCCAAAGCGCCTGAAGGCAGGACAAGAAGCAACGGATGGAAACTAATCAAGGAGAGAAGCAACCTAGAACTAAGGATAAATTTCCTGACAGTTACAACAATTAACCAGTGGAACAACCTGCCTCCAGAAGCGGCGAATGCTCCAACACTGGAAGTTTTTAAGAAGAGACTGGACAACCCATTTGTCCGAAATGGTATAGGGTTTCCTGCCTGAGCAGGGGGTTGGACTAGATGGACCTCCAAGGTCCCTTACAACATTATTATTATTATTATTATTATTATTATTATTATTATTATTATTACTCTGTATCCGCTTAGAAGACAAACAGCAAACACCCAGGAAGAAACTGGAACTCCTAAGCAAGGCAGACTGGTCTCTAGAATTTCCTTCCAAGCCCTCTCACAACAGGTCTCCAAGTGGCTGACCTATATTGAGAGCAGCCCAGCCAAAAAAACCATACAGGAAACAAAGTCAGTTCCTTAAAGGTACAGAGTGAGCAGCTAGGAAGTAGCCTCCAGGGAGAAAATTCACAAAAACAATATGAAGTGAGGAAGTAGTGAGAAGCACTTTTCAAGGGCGTTAAGTGAACACATTCCAGTCCCAAAGGTGCTTTTTTTTTTCAAAAGGCAACTGGACTTTTGTTTTTGTTTTTCCTTGAAGTCGTTTCGCTTCTCCTCCAAGAAGCTTCTTCGGTTCTTCAGAATCAAAGAAGCTTCTTGGATGGGAAGCGAAACGTTTTCAAGGGGGGGGAAACAAAAGTCCGGTTGCCTTTTGAAAAAAAAAGCACCTTTGGGACAGCCGTGGCCTGGATGAGCGAGAATCTCCAGAGACATTAAACCAGGGGTCTTCCAACTGCCTGGCTGAGGAATTCTGGGAGTTGAAGTCCACAAGTCATGCCAAGTTGGAAGACCCCTGCTTGTGGACTTCAACTCCCAGAATTCCTCAACCAGCGTGCCCTGAGGAATTCTGGGAGTTGAAGTCCACAAGTCATCAAAGCCAAGTTGGAAGACCCCTGCTTGTGGACTTCAACTCCCAGAATTCCTCAACCAGCGTGCCTGGCTGAGGAATTCTGGGAGTTGAAGTCCACAAGTCATCAAAGGGCCAAGTTGGAAGACCCCTGCTTGTGGACTTCAACTCCCAGAATTCCTCAACCAGCGTGCCTGGCTGAGGAATTCTGGGAGTTGAAGTCCACAAGTCATCAAAGGGCCAAGTTGGAAGACCCCTGCATTAAACAAACAAGTCCCTTATAGAGGGCCATTGTCTTTTTCAGAGAAAAATTGTGCTGATTTCAAAGATGTGGGGGACTTGAGAGGTTACCAGTGGGAGTTAACCCAGAGGGACAAGATGGTTCACTACGTTGGGGGAACGCTTTTACAACAGGGAAACAAATTCCGCTCACTCTCCACCGCTATCCGCTTATTTCCTAGTTACCTGCGAAACAAAGCTCCTTTTTCCCTTGGCGAAATTCCTTTAATTACAGAGATCCCTTTAGCAACCATCCTGACGATGTTCCGGAAGTCTTTATAAACCTGGCTGCTCTCCCAGGCCTTGGGGTAGGGTGTTTGTGGAGCCCTGGGATGTAATCTGATGGGATGTTTAGATTCATATTTTATTTTTTTTAATTGCTTATCTATTTTCCATCTAAGCTTGCCCAGAGTCATTCTGGAGTTGGTAACTTCTAAATCTTAACAGCTCGGAAAATATCTGTCATTTGTAAAAGCCAAGCTTCACCCATTAACACGATAAATTTACTTTGGGCACAGCCAGCAAAAGTTAAGGTATATTTATATGCATATTAAAAAGGGGGAAGGAATGAAGATCATTACAGCTAGGTGCATACAGTATTGTTACGTTCCCCCAGTCTGATGTTTTCAAATGCGTTAAGAGGCCCACTTCCCAAATTCCCAGCCAATGTGGCCAGGGATTATGAACGCTGGGCATTCTGGAAAGTGTAGTACATCATATACAAAGGCACCAGATTGGGGGAAATGATGAAAGAAAATAAAACAGTCAAGGATCTCCTAGCTATTTTTATTTTTTATTCACCAAAGCTGTTCGAAGAATCAGTTGTGCTAGTGTTAGCATGCCGGCTACAGCAGAAAGAACGAGCCTGCATTGAACAGAGGTAAAGTTTTTTCAAACACACAAAAACTTTCTCACTAACCTCCATTAAATACAGCATATCCCCAGAGAGAGAGAAAGACACTGGACGTATAAGCATGGGCCACGAGGGTGCGAATTCTCAAGGAACACAAAAGCAAAGGGGATACTCCATTTAACGAATCTATTTTACCAGGCGGCTGACCGAGATTTTGCCAACTCCTTTTTAAGAGTTTCCTACGTATTTTCTAAACAATGTTACGGCAACGATCGATCGCTATCTTTTGATATCTTTAAAACGGAAGCTACAGATGTCTCGTACACGCAGGATTCTTGCCGGACCAAAAGGCAGGCCTCTAAATGGGGCTTGCTCCTAACTGTAATCCTTTTAATACAAATTAATCCTCTGCAGACTATCCACAGGCTGCATCCCAGTTGCATGAAATCACAAGGGAAGCGGCCAGGTCAGCGCCAGCGAGAATACATCTGAGAGAGACAGGCCTTTCTTTGTTTGACAGGCAAGTTTTGAGGAGGTAGAGTTCAGAAACAACACGGCCTACCACACACACAGAGGAAAGATGGCTTCTACGATGAAAAATGGCCTTATTTTTCAGGACAGTTTCCCCGAAATTCTGCCCCCTCCCCATTTTCCAGCAAGAGTCCCTCAGCTTTCTCATGCTGAACAGCTTCTCTCCTTTCTCACGAGTAATAAAGCTTAATTTTTAAGAGCTGGGAGGCAGAACAGTCCCGATGCCAGGGTCCCAAAGCCCGGCCTTTCAAACCCAAGCGCTCCCCAGACAGAGAAACACGGCAGGATCATGTGAGCCCCTCATAATGGCTACTTTCTGCCATTTTCTTTTCCCAGACTGCCTCCCCTTCCCCAATATAAGCCAGACTCTTTAAAACGTCCAGCTTACCCTCGGCTCCCAAACAAGAAAACGCCTACGGCAACTGCGGGCGGCGAGAAACGAGAGAGCGCGTCGTTTGAAGTCGAAGTCAAAAATGCAAAGCAAAATTTTATTTGCAACTGTGTAAACAATACAGCCAGCCCAGCACCACAGTAAAGCGGGGCCCAAGTTAAACAGAACGCAGAAGAGAGAGCCCGGCTGTGCGGCGCTGCCAGTTTATGTAATTTAAACCAAAAACAAATGCCGGGGAAAAGAGAAATAAATGCCACCTTCAATTAAACAGCCCTCGTTGCCTTCCGCCGAACAGAGCCCAGGGCCATCTTAAAAAGAGGCACGGAGTGAGTGACCATGTTAGAAAACAGAGATGGAGGCAGGAACCCTTCCCTCTCCTCCTCCTCCCCCCCCACCAAGCTCCTCTCCCGCCGCTGGGAGGCAAAATGGTTGGCTGAGACGGCAAGCAGCAGCGGTGGGCCCTGCAGAAGCCAAGGGGAGGCAAGTCCCGGTTCCGCCAATGAGAAGAGAACGGCTGCCTCCGCGGGGTTTGCCACGGAGGATCTTAGGCATTCCTCCAGGAGCTGCCAGGAGACCCAGAGCCCGTGGGGGTGACGGCTCCTAGATGCACTGGGGCGTAACTCTCAACCCAGACAATGGCTGGGAAGTGGCAAGGCCGGCGTCCAGCACAGGTCAGGGGCCTCCAGTCTAACTGTCCGAAGGCCACCGAATTCAGGCTACTGTTTTCCTCCTCCTCCTCCTCCTCTGCTACTCCAGCCTCCTTCCCTTCCAGGGCGGGCTGTGTCCTTCCAAAGCCTCACATCACATCAGACACCTTTGCTGGGGGAAGGGGGGGGTCATCGCCTCTTCCCTGCTGACCAGCTCAAAAACTTTCGGCCACATCCAACTGCCAAGCTGGTGCAGAGCGCGGCCCGGATTCCCAGGCAGGTGGAACAGGGCTCCAGGCAGGGCACAAAAGCCACCGAAGGCTGCCTTCCCCGCTGACCCTCCCGATCGGGAGGCGGCAAGCGAGGACACCCTGGTCCGTCCTACCGCCTTCCTTCCCCCCCCCCTTTTTTTTTTGCCTTCCTTTTATGGCTGCTGCTGCCGCCACCACCACCGCCTCTCTCCTGCGCTCAGGCCAGCTCCAGAGGCCTACACCACCCAGCCTGCCTGCCCAGTGGGCAGAGGCACCTTCTTTCTGACCAGGCTCCCCAATCCCCAGGCCGAGGCACAGCATCGGGGGCGCCGAGCGCAAACAATGGGCTGGGAAACCTGCAGCCGATTTCGCGGCTGAAAGAGAAAGAGAAGGAGGAGGAGGAGGAGGAGCCGAAACACCTCCGGGCTATAAACAAAAGAGCGGGTGAGGGAGGAAGCAGCCCCAGCCTGCCTGGGTCTCCTCGAGAGTAGCCAGCACCCTCCTCGTCTTTCTCATCCTCCTCCTCCTCCTCTTCCAGGCCGGGAGGGCCCCAGCCCAGCCTCCTACCCTCCCTGCCCGAATGAGCGGCTTGGCTGGGCCTCGGAGGCTGATGGGGGAAGGGGGGGGGCTCAGCCCTGCTGCCTGGCTGGGGGGGGGGAGACACACCAGGAGGGGCCCGACGGGCAAAATGGCGCTGGAGGAAAAGGCAGCAATCCCAGGCGGGTTGCCATGTTGTCGGCGCCCTGCCCGGCGGGGACGGGAAGCGGCTGGGATAACGGGCGGGCAGGCAGGGAAGGAAGGAAGGATGAGAGTAAGGAGGGAGGAGGGAGGGGGGGAAGGAAGGGAAAAGTGAGAGGAAGGAAGGAAGGAAGGATAGAAGGGAGAGAGGGAAGGAAAGAAAAAGCAAGGAAAGAGGGATGGAAGGAAAGAAGGAAAAGGAGGGAAAGAGGAAGGGTGGAATGAGAGAGGGAAGGAATGGAGAAGGAGGGAGAGAAGATGGAAAGAAAGGGGGAAAGTCGGAAGAGAAAGACACGAGGAAGGGAAAAAAGAGGGAAGGAAGGAAGGGAAGAAGGAAAGTAAGTGAAGAGGAAAGAAGGGAAGGAAAGAAGGAAGTGGGAGGAAAGAAGGGAAGGAAAGAAGTGGGGAAGAAAGGGGAGGAAGGAAGGAAGTGGGGAAGAAAGGGAAGGAAGGAAGGGGGGAAGTGGGAGGAAAGAAGGGAAGGAAGAAAGGAAGGGAAGGGAGGGAAAGGGAAGGCCGGGCCCCTCGCCCTCTCACTCACCAGCACTGGAGGTGGAAGGCGGCCGGGCAGTGGTCGCAGCACAGCAGGTCGCCGCCCTCCTTGCAGCTGTCGCAGCTGTCGTGGTTCGTGGCGCGCCCGCTGCGGCGTTGGGCAGCGGCGGCGGCGGCCGGGTGGTGCTGGTGGGGCGCGCCGGGGAGGCCTCCCGCCGGGGGGGGCGCCGCCGCCGGGGGGGCGCCGTGCGGGTGCCCGCCGGGCTGGGGGAGGGGCGGCGGCGCCGGGTGCTGCTGCTGCTGCTGGAAGTGGTGCGCGGGGTGCCCGTCGCCGCCTCGCTCGGGCCGCCGGCTCCGCTTCTCGCTCCCGCCGCCGCCGCCGCCGCCGTCGCTCCGCGGAGGGGCCAGCAGCGCCTGGATTTGCTGCGGGGGGGAGGGAGGGGGGGAAGCATCGGTCAGGCGGGCGCCGGACGGGACCCCCCCTCCTCCTCCCTCCTCCCCCCCCCACCGGGACCCCCCCTCACCTCCATGAGGCCGCCCGTGGTGTCCAGGTCGTAGACCACCGTCTTGGCCTCCATCCTCTCCCACATCCAAGGGCGCGGGCAGGGCCGCAGCGCGCCGCTCAGGCCGGCCCGGCGGGGGAGGCGCGTCGCGGGGCCGCGGGGGACTCGCCGCCTCCGGCTCGGCCTACCCGACGGGCCTGGGGGAGCCCTCCGCCGCCGCCGCCGCCCGGACAGGCCGCGGCTGGGCTGAGGGGACGGCTGCCATGACAGGGGGCGGGGCCCGCGCTGCCTGCCTCGCCGCCGCCGCTGAGGGGAAGGTCGCCGCCCGCCGCCGCCGCCGCCGCCTCACACGCAGGGCCCCGCCGCCGCCGCTGCCACAGCGCTCGTCGCGCAGGCGCACCGCCACCTCCCCGCCGCCCCGGGAGCATGCGCGCGGCGGCGGCCCTCTGCCGCGCAGGCGCGGGGCAGCCGGAAAAAAAAAACAGAAAAAAAAAAAACACCACGACGCTTCGGGTTCGCTGGGGGGGGGGAAGGCAGCGCTCTCGAGGTCCTCCACGCTGCGCGTGCGCGGCCGCACAAGCCCTCCTTTCGTCCCTCCCCCCCTCTCCTCCACTCCTGTTCGGCTCCTGCTCTTTGCGCAGGCGCCGCTCCGCTCCCAGGAGGCCTTTTCTGCGCACGCGTGGCTATTTTTTTTTTTGTACGTTTCTTTCTGCGCAAGTGCAGACCTTTTTTTCCTCCCCCCCCATTCTTTCCTTTCCCGTTGTTTTGCGCAAGCGCCGTTCTCTCTAGCTAAGGTCTCGGTCTGCGCCGGCGCGGACTGACCTTTGATTGCACACAAAAAAGGTTTAATTTCAAATGTTCAAACCCGTATATTGTCGTGACTTAAAGTGACGTTTTTAATAAATGATGCGGTCTGCTAAGTGGGCGAGGAGTATTTTACGCGTTCCCTAGTTTTCCTGGCGGCAGGTGCTTTGTGGCGCATGCGCAGGACCTGCGTTCCAGGCAGGCAGGCAGGAGGTCGGAGTAACGGGAGGTAGGCTCCGTGCACATGCGCAGAAAGGTCCAGGATGCGAGTCTGCGCAGTGCCGGCGAGCAGGAGTGCGAAGGGAAAGGGGAGCAGTTCTTTTGTTCGCACGCCGAATATGCCGGCTCTTTTCGAGGCTCCGCAAAGGGCTCTTCTTTGCAGCAGCGGAGCGGTGCTACGACAACCTCGCAGTGTCGTCCAAGGGTTCTTCCCATTATGTAGCCTGAGAATGGCAGACTGAGAGCATCTTTTGGCCACAGTGAAGAGGGCGGGGCGCGCAGGAGCCTTAGGAGGAGGGGGCTTGCCGATCGCCATGGAGAGGGGCGAGGCTGGGGAGGGGAGACAGACGCAACCGCTGGGGTGGACCTTCTACACGGGTAGATTTGTTCGTGTGAACACGGATAAGGAGGTCTCCGGGGAGATGATAATGCCCGTCCTGTAGGGCAGCCTAGTTCTCTGGGGTCGCAGGTTGGAATTGGGGAGGGGGTCCTCGCTCATGACCGGGGGAGGGGGCGCGGGGGAAGCCCAGCCCTTTTTCAGCCGCTTCCCGCCGTGGGGTCGATCCGGGGGTCTGAGTCCAGGGCGCAGCGACCCCAAGCTCAGACCCCGGGAAAAGCGCTAGACGGGGGTCTTCGAGACGGCCAGGCCCGCACAGCTTTGCCCAGCGCCCCCTGCTCGCCTTCGCGCTTCCCCGGCGGCGGCGGAGGAGAGGTCTGCGCGATCCCTCGGCTCCCTCCTGGCTCCCAGCCCGGCTGGGCGAGCACTTACTTCTATCTATCTATCTATCTATCTATCTATCTATCTATCTATCTATCTATCTATCTATCTATCTATCTATCTATCTATCTATCTATCTATCTATCTATCTATCTATCTATCTAATCTATCTAATCTATCTATCTAATCTATCTATCTATCTATCTATTCACCCACCTCCATCCATCCATCCATCCATCCATCCATCCATCCATCCATCCATCCATCCATCCATCCATCCATCTATCTATCTATCTATCTATCTATCTATCTATCTATCTATCTATCTATCATCTATCTATCTATCTATCTATCTAAGTAACTAACTATATCTATCATCTATCTATCTATATAACTATCATCTACCTACCTATCCTCTATGATTTATAATCTATATCTATCATTTATAATCTCTTATCTATCATCTCTGTCTATCCATCCATCCACCAATATATATTTATAGCTCTATCTAGATCCATCATCTATCGAATGTCTATGCCGCCCATTTCTCCTGTATCATCTACCTATCTATAGCTGTTATCATCTATATAATCTATCATCTATCTATCTATCTGTATCATCTCTATAATTTTATCTATATCATCTATCTATATCTATATCATCTATATCTATATCATCTATCATCTGTCTATCATCTATTATCTATATCATCTATATCATCTATATTATCTATCATCTGTCTATCATCTATCATCTATATCGGGTGTCACTCGCAATGTCACGTGACGTGTCGCAACGTATCGCAACTTTTTTTCCATTGCCAGCAATGGGGTGGGTGCGGTTTTCCCATGACGCATCCGGCCCATGGGCGGGCAGTTTGACACCCCTGATCTATATCATCTATCAATTGGTTCATCTATCACCTATCTATATCTATCATCGGTCTATCTGTCATCTATCTGTATCATCTATCTATCTATCTATCTAATCAATCTATCTATATCTATCATCTATCTACCTACCTACCTATCCTCTATGATTTATATCATCTATCTATCAGTTATCATCTCTTATCTATCATCTCTGTCTACCCATTCATCCATCTATCCATCCATCCATCAATCTATATTTATATCTCTATCTAGATCCATCATCTATCGAATGTCTATGCAGCCCATTTCTCCTTAGTGTGGGCAGTTTACACGCAAGATAAAACCACGACTAAAAGCACAGTTAAAAGCAAGGTTAAAATTTCTGCGTTAAAAGTAAAAAAATCAAGGTTAAAAAATGGACAAGGCTTAAAAGGTTGACGAGGCAGAGGGAGCCCCCTCCAGCCACCAACTCTTCCCAGTCTTAGTCTCCCATGGCTCCTTGACAGAACCAGGGTCTCTAACGCTTTTCCAGAAGCCTTGCTCGTCTCTGGGGTCCAGATGTTCCAAAGGCAGAGATATCTTACGCCAGGGGTCTCCAAACTTGGCCCTTTTATGACTTGTGGACTTCAACTCCCAGAATTCCTCAGCCAGCGTGCATACTGGCTGAGGAATTCTGGGAGTTGAAGTCCACAAGTCATAAAAGGGCCAAGTTTGAAGATCCCTGCCCTACGCCCTTCAATCGATGGGATTCGCAGTATTTCCTCCCTGTTTGATTGGGTGAGACAGGTAACTGGGACAAGACGCCTCTCAGGTACCCTATCCCATGCCAGGAAAGGCTTCAAAAGTGGTAAACACCTGCAATTGGACCCAGAAGCAAACTGGCATCCAATGCAGCTTGGATAGCAGAGCTGTTTGTTACATGGATCACTCTAGGGCAGGGGTAGGCAACCTGGGCTCTTTTATGACTCGTGGACTTCAACTCCCAGAATTCCTGAGGCAGCCATGCTGGCTCAGAAATTCTGGGAGTTGAAGTCCACGAGTCATGAAGGGAGCCATAGTTCCCCCATGCTGGCTCAGGAATTCTGGGAGTTGAAGTCCACCAGTCATGAAGGGGGGCATAGTTCCCCCATGCTGGCTCAGGAATTCTGGGAGTTGGAAGTCCACGAGTAATCAAGGGGTCATAGTTCCCCATGCTGCCTCAGGAATTCTGGGAGTTGAAGTCCACGAGTAATCAAGGGGTCATAGTTCCCCATGCTGCCTCAGGAATTCTGGGAGTTGAACTCCACGAGTCATAAAAGAGCCAAGGTTGCCTACCCCTGATCTAGGGGCACCCAAGACTATTTGCACCACTGCATCTGTTGGGGCTTCTGGATGCTCTTTAAAGGTAGCTCTCTCAAGGCTGCAAATCAAAGATGTGTGAAAAGCCACACAACTGCAGCCAGTGGGCTAGTCGCACCAAGCAATCTGGAGACGGGATCCAATCTGGGTCCATCTCCAGGATGGGAGATTTTGTCTTCCGAGCTTTCAGACTCGTGTGGAGCCATGAATATGTATACATCCAAACTAGACTGTGTTGTTTCTCTGTGTCATATATGTGTGTGGATGTGGATATATGCATAATCTTTTGCCATGTTTATGCAGTGTATAGTGGGGGCGGTTACCCTTTGAGAGCTGAAGGCAATGAAATTTCATTTTAATGTATGGTGGTTAGTGTACATTTTAAAGTGACAATAAAGTTATTCTATTCTGTTCCATTCTAATTCTATTCTATTCTATTCTATTCTATTCTATTCTATTCTATTCTATTCTATTCTATTTTCTATTCTATTCTATTCTATTCTATTTATTCTATTTATTCTATTCTATTTTTCTATTTTCTATTCTATTCTATTCTATTCTATTCTATTCTATTCTATTCTATTCTATTCTATTCTATTCCATATTCTATTCTATTCTATTCTATTCTTCTATTCTATTCTATTCTTGTTTTAATTCTATTCTATTCCATATTCTATTCTATTCTATTCTATTCTATTCTATTCTATTCTATTCCATATTCTATTCTATTCTATTCTATTCTATTCTATTCTATTCTATTCTATTCTATTCTTCTATTCTATTCTATTCTTGTATTCTATTCTATTCTATTCTATTCTATTCTATTCTATTCTATTCTATTCTATTCTATTCTATTCTATTCTATTCTATTCTATTCTATTCTATTCTATTCTATTCTATTCTATTCTATTCTATTCTATTCTATTCTATTCTATTCTATTCTATTCTATTCTATTCTATTCTATTCTATTCTATTCTATTCTATTCTATTCTATTCTATTCTATTCCATATTCTATTCTATTCTATTCTATTCTTCTATTCTATTCTATTCTTGTTTTAATTCTATTCTATTCCATATTCTATTCTATTCTATTCTATTCTATTCTATTCTATTCTATTCCATATTCTATTCTATTCTATTCTATTCTATTCTATTCTATTCTATTCTATTCTATTCTTCTATTCTATTCTATTCTTGTTTTAATTCTATTCTATTCCATATTCTATTCTATTCTATTCTTTTCTATTCTATTCCTATTCTATTCCATTATTTATTTCTATTCTATTCTATTCTATTCTATTCTATTCTATTCTATTCTATTCTATTCTATTCTATTCTATTCTATTCTATTCTATTCTATTCTATAATTCTATTCTATCCCATAATTCTATTCTATTCTATTCTATTCTATTCTATTCTATTCTATTCTATTCTATTCTATTCTATTCTATTCTATTCTATAATTCTATTCTATCCCATAATTCTATTCTATTCCTATTCTATTTATTCCATATTTTTTATTCTATTCATATTCCATTCTATTCATATTCTATTCAGTGCTTTTTTTGTAAAAAAAAAAAAAAAAAAGGTGCCGGAACTCACACACGTCATACAACCCACCTTGCCTACCCTACAAGGTTCCATCCAAAAAAGGTGCCGGAACTCCATTCTGGACGTTCTATCACAAAAAAAGCCCTGATTCTATTCATATTCTATATCCAATCCCATCCTATCCTATCCTATCCTATAATGCTCTATTTTATTTTATTTTATTTTCTATTCACTCCACTCCATTCCACTCCATATATCCCATCCCATCCCATCCTCAGGGAACTGCTCTTTAGCAGAGTGTGTGCTGTTCTCTGTGTGGCATTTGTAGTTCCTGTTGTATGCTGATTGACTGGTTTTTAAGTCATTGGCTTTCGTTTGCTGGTGCTGCCCACCCCTCACCTTCTAAGTACTTGATAATCTGGTGATAAATCAGCCCTCCTTTTGACTGACGGGGGCCCCGTTTCCCAGGCTTCAATCCCTCCCCTGGCTGTTTTTGTGCCTGCTCGTCCAACAATCTTAGTAGCTGGGAAATTGAATGCATGAACTTGTTCACTGCAGTGTGAGGCTACCAATGAGTTCGGGTCTCCTCGTCTGACTGCTCGCTTGTGCTTGCTTGCAATCTGGTGGTTGGCTTCCTCCCCATCTGTCCTCGGTTGTCACGGGGACAATCCATGCAGGGGGTTGTGTAGATTGCATGGGACGTATCTCCCACCTCCGAGCGATCTTTACAATGACCCTCTGGCACAACAAGCCAGGGAAGTAGCTCACGATATCAGCAGGTTTAAAATGGGCGGATTTCAACTCCCAGAATCCCCCAGCCAGCATCGCTGGCTGGGGGATTCTGCGAGTTGGAAGTCCGCCCATTTTAAACCTGCAAGCTTGGGAGACTGAAGTAAGCAAGCCAAAGAACTGGATTCACACGCCTGAAATAAGCCAAGCACCAGGCACAGCATGTTGTGTGAATAAATCCCCAAAGCCTGTAGCCAAACACTGGCGCGGGGGACTCAAGTTTGCAATCCGTGTGGCAGATCGCGGAGAGAGCTGGATCCCTGGTCCAGAAATTTGGGGTGTTACGCAAAGAAGAAGAATCCTGGTAGATCCTCCGGGGATTGAATCAATGTTGTCTTCCCCAGCAGGCGCTTTTAAGCCGGCTGGTGATTACAAGAGTTAAAATCTAGGGTGATCTCAAGTGGGCTGACAATGCCAGGGTAAGCATCTGCCCATCTGCCCGCTGCCAGGAACAGTGCCAGGTTTGGGATCAAGCCCCCATCACCCACAAGGCTTGTTCCTACGGTGCCGTAAGCCACGCTCCCAAGGGTGTGGTGGAATGCGGCCGTTGGGTCTTGCAAACTGTGGTTTACAGTGTGGCCCATCTGGGTCAATAGGATACGAGCCTCCAGAACTTGTGGGTGTCCCATCGCTGGAGGTTTTCAAGAAGAGATTGGACAGCCGTTCATCCAGGATGGTAGGGTCTCCTGCTTGAGCAGGGGGTTGGACTAGAAGACCTCAAAGCTGCCTTCCAGCCCTACAATGATTCTAGAAGGAAGGAAGGAAGAAGGAAGGAAGGAGGGAGGGAGGGAGGAAGGGAGAGGGAGGAAGGAAGGAAGGAAGGAAGGAGAGAGGAGGGAGAAGGAGGAAGGAAGGAGAGGGAAGGGAGAGAGGAAGGAGGGAGGGAGGGAGGAAGGAGAGGGAGGAAGGGAAGGAAGGAAGGAAGGAGAGGGAAGGAGGGAAGGGAGAGGGAGGAAGGGAAGGAGGGAGGGAGGGGAAGAGGAAGAGGAAGGAGAGGGAAGGGAGAGAGGAAGGAAAGAAGAAGGGAGAGGAAGGAAGGAGAGAGGGAAGGGAGGAAGGAAGGAGAGGGAGGGGAGGAAGGAAGGAGAGGGAGGAAGGGAAAGAGGAAGGAAGGGAAGGGAGGAAGGAAGGAGAGGGAAGGGAGAGGAAGGAAGAGGGAGAGAGCAAGGAAGGAAGGAGGGAGGGAGGAAGGGAAGGAGAAAGGGGAGAGGAGGAGGAGGAGGACTGTGGGTTCCTTGGTGCTCTCTGAGCTTGGTTGTTGTCTTGCAGACATTTCATGACCCAACTAGGGAACATCATCAATGGTAGAAGGGAGGGGATGTTTGTGGAGAGAAGAAGGAGAAGAGAAAGAGGAGGGGGGAAGGAGGAGGAGGAGGAGGAAGAATAGTGGAAAGGAGGGAGGAAGGAAGGAAGGAAGGAAAAGGAAGGAGAGAGGAGAGGAGAGGACTGCAGGATCCTTGGTGCTCTCTGAGCTGAGCTGTTTTCTTTCAGACGTTTTATTACCCAACTAGGTAACATCATCAGTGCTAGAAGGGAGCGGGGTTTGCAGGGAGGAGGAGGAGGGCGATGATTACGAAGCCTTTTCCTGCAGGAAACATCGTCAGCGCCTCTTCTCTGCTCACCTGGCACCTGAGGAACCGCTGATCCTCAGCCCCTTTCTCCTGTTGGCACTTGGGTGGGGGCAGCTCCCCCCCGTCACTCTTCCCCCTCCCCGCTTTTCCCATCCAGACCAGGGGGCTGAATTTTGCAGAGAGGACGCCCCAGGTGACCCCACACTGTTCCACTTGTAGGCTCCATGGGGCAGGGACCTCCCCCTCTGGGGAACCGGGCTGCACCCTTCCCGCCCAGGTGGACCAAGGCAGGAGAGGACCCAGGTATCTTTGCCTGCTTTGGCACACAAGGAAGCTCACTTTGGGGGGGGGGCTTGCAAAGGTCCAGCTGATGCAGGACTGTGAAAGTCCTTTTTTCTCCATTTTTTGGGTGTGTGTGTGTGTGTGTGTGTAGTCCACGGCTCATTGTCCTGGCTGTGCAAATATATTCCTGGCCACGAAACACCAGGGACCCTCAAAAAGGACCACATCTTCGTGGGTTTTTTTGTTGAGAAATACTCTGGTCCCCTGGAATACAGAGAGTCCTCAATTTACACCACTTCGTTTAGCGGCCATTCAAAGCTACAACAGCGCTGAAAAAAAATAAACTATGGTCTTTTTCCACACTTAACAACCATTGTAGCATCCTCCTGGTCAAATTCAGATGCTTGGCCACTGACTCGTATTTATGACGGTTGCAGCGTTCCCGGCGTCTTGGGATCCCCTTTGGCGACCTTCTGAGAAGCCAAATCAATGGGGGGGGGAAGCCGGATTCACTTAACGACCGTATGGCTAGCTTAACAATGGCAGCGATTCACTTAACAACGGGGGCAAGAAAGGTCGTAAAACGGGGCAAAAGTCTCTTGCTTAGCAATTGGGACTCGGTTGTAGCTGGGAGTTGAAGGCTTTCTCCATGGAAAATCAAAATGGCGGCCCCCGCGCCCCCGGATTCCCCAACGGGGCGCCCTCTGGGCCGAACGCAGCTCCCAGAATCCCCCAGTCGGCACGTTGGCTCCTATGGCCTCCGATTCCTGTGCAGATCCTGGATGCTTTCCAGAAAAACCAGTCTCGAAGCCAAGCCACCTTTTTCTAAAACACTGGTTTATTCATGAAACAGTCCAAAAAGTGGGCCCTCTCTTCCCCTGCCCCCCAAGTTACCCCCACCACCGCTTGCAAAGGGGGGGGACGAGCTCTGCAGTTTGACACCGTATGATAAAAAGCTTCCCTTCCCTCCAGACCCAGGGGCACCAAGCTCTCCCCCCCCCAAGAGCACCCTGGTCTTCCCCAAACAGTCCATCCTTCTCATGGAGAAGGGGGGGCAGATGTTGGAGGAAGTGGGGGGCAGGACCCGCGCAAGAGAAGCTCCTGCTAATCCGTCCTCTCCCACCTCAGAGGGAGGGGGAAAGTCCACGGAAAACGGGAAGAGGGGCTGGAGAGAAGCAACCCACCCCCCCTGGGATCGGAGGGTGAGTTCCGTTCATTTGAAGGGAAGATCTAGGATGGGTGGGCTTCAGCCAGGGGGGTCTTAAGTGCTATGGGTTTCCTGGACCTTCTCCAGGCGTTGGTCTGCAGTGGCGTGAACACCCGGTCCGCGCCCTTTTGTGGAGATCTGGAGGGAGGGACAATTCCTCTTGGTGACCCAGAGATCCTCCTTAAGGGATCCCTCCTAAGGTTGGAGGCCACGTCTTGTAGTGGTTCAGCCCCTTCCTAGGTGGCCAACCCTTTCTGGAGATCCTTGTTGAGAAGTGGAGCATGGGATCATTCCTCTTGGTGACCCAGAGATCCTTCTGGATGCCTCCTAAGATTGGAAACAGGAAGCCGTGTCTCTTCCTGCCCCTTCCTAAGTGACCGGTCCCAGTCAGTGTGTGTGGAGGAGGAATGATTTGAGATGTGGGTCACTCCATGTGGGGAGCCATGGGTCTCCAGCATCTGCAGGATGCCCCAGGAGAAGATCATCCTTGTTTTAGCATGGGGTACCATCAGAATGCTGATAAGACCTGTCTATGGAGCTTCTCCGTCATCCAGGCCACGGTTGTCCCAAAGGTGCTTTTTCAAGAGGCAACTGGACTTTCTTGTTTTTCCTTTGAAGACGTTTTGCTTCCCATCCCAGAAGCTTCTTTGGCTCTGACCGGATGGTGGGGAATGGAAGGATTTATACTCCTTGCAGACAGCTGGTCATTTGCACTCTTTTAGAGAGTCCTTGAGGCCACTTGGAGGTTTGTCTGTGTCCTCAGGGTCACCTGAGCGGTGCAAATGGGTGTGGGGCCTTCTTGGCCGCAGGATGTTTTCTGCCCTGGGTCCCTCCTTGCAAACAGCTTGTCATTTGCCTTCTTTTAGAGAGTCGTTGAGGCCACTTGGAGGTTGACCTGTGTCCTCAGGGTCACCTGAGCGGTGCAAATGGGTGTGGAATTCCTTTCAGCTGTTCCAAGAAGCCCCCACACCCATTTGCACCACTCAGGTGACCCTGCGGACACAGACAAACCTCCAAGTGGCCTCAACGACTCTCTAAAAGAAGGCAAATAACCAGCTGTCTGCAAGGAGTATAAATCCTCCCGTTCCTCACCATCCAGTTAGAGCCGAAGAAGCTTCTGGGATGAGAAGCGAAACGTCTTCAAAGGAAAAACAAAGAAGTCCAGTTGCCTCCTGAAAAAAAAGCACCTTTGGGATACGACCTGTTGCACATCACTAGCCCAGGATCAGATTATGGGTGTCATAGCCATCCTGACCAAAACCTTAGCTGGATCAAAGCAAGCTTATATTAAACCCCTCCAAGATCTGGCTTGATCCTTACTAAAGTATTGGGTCAGGATGGCACAAGCAGTCCTTCAGTTACAGCAACTCCTTTAGTTACAACAGAACTGGAAAAAAAATGACTTATGACTGTTCTTCACACGGATGACCGTTGCAGCGTTCCCGGGGCCGTGCGAGCAACAAAATTCAGACGCCTGCCGACTGACTCGTATTTACAATGGTTGCGGTGTCCCTGGAGGGGGGGGGGACGGTTGTCACGTGATCCCCCTTTTGCCTCCTTCCGACGAGCAAGGTCAATGGGGGAAGCTGGACTCACTTAGCCACTGTGGCAAGCAAGGTCGCAAAATGGGGCAAAAGGGAGACAAGAACAACCATCTCGCTTATCAACACAAACATTGGGCACGATTGCGGTCGTAAGTAAAGGACTGCCTGTGTCCCATTTCTCCTGGAGAACATCTTGAGGTTTGTCCTGCTGGGAGCAGAGGCTGGCTTTATCCGATGCCACCAAGGGTGGGCCTACCTCACCTGGAGGCCCTGTTGGCAGTGACCCAGGCCCTCCTCCCCACGTGGCTAGACCACTGCAGTGCGCTCAAGGTAGGGCTGCCTCCGAGCGCAATGTGGAAGCCACCAAAATGCTGGTTATCACCTTCAACCTCAACTTCTAGCAGTACTCCAGTATTTGAGGGGCTGCCACAAGGAGGTTTTTAAGAAGAGACTGGACAGTCACTTGTCTGAGATGGAATAGGTTCTCCCGCTTAAGCGGGGGGCTGGACTAGAAGACCTCCAAGGTCCCTTCCAGCTCTATTCCATTCCATATTTTCTATTCTCTATTCTATTCTATTCCATTCTATTCCTGATTCTTCTCTTCTCTTCTCTTCCATCCCATAATTCTATTCTCTTCCATCCCATAATTCTATTCTATTCCATCCTATAATTTAATTTAATTCTATTCTATTCCTGATTCTTCTCTTCTCTTCCAACCCATAATTCTATTCTATTCCATCCCATAATTCTATTCTATTCTACTCTACCCTCTATCCTATTCCTATTCCAGGGCCTTTTTCTGGGTCTCCCCCCATGCTGAAGCTTCCACCCCACAGGATTGGGAGAGAACAGCTTTCCTCCAAATTTGTGGGGAGCCCTGAACCCCCTCAGGACCTCTAGTAGGCTGCCCAGATGCTCACGGTGAGAAAGCTGCCTTTAAGTTAAACCTGGGAGAATCACTTAGCCGCTATTATGCTGACCGCTCTCAAGTGTTCCCCCCCCTCAGGAACTCTCACATCGCTAGATTCCTACAAGTAGTCCTTGACTTAAGTGACCGTTGAACTTACAACGGCGCTGAAAAAAGTGACTTATGACGGTTTTTCACACTTAACAACCGTTGCAGCATCCTCGTGGACACGTGATCAAAATTCGGACGCTGGACTGACTCATATTTGCGACGTTCAGTGTCACGGGGTGATGTGATCCGCTTTTGCGACCTTCTGACGGGCAAAGGAAACCAGATTCCCTTAACGGCCATGTTCCTAAAGTAACAACTGGCGTTTCGCTTAACTGTGGCGGGAAAAGACGTAAAACGGGGCAAAAGTTCGCTGAACCGACATCTCGCTTAGCGACAGAAAATGTTGGGCTCCGTGGCGGCCGTTACGTTGAAGGCTGCCCGTATCTCAATATTAAAAGTGAACTTCAAGTGTGCAGAGTCGGCTGCGGGTGTCTCCGGAAGTCCTGCTTACACCCCAAAGATGAAAGGAGAGGGCTGAGGAAGATGGGGTGGGGTGGGGTCTCTACAGACCCTTTGGCTGGGTTAGCAAACTGCCAGGGGCTGTCTTGGTGGCTATAATCCAGCATTGCAGGCTGACTCTGCCCACAGCCAGGAAGTTCGATCCTGACCGGCTCGAGGTTGACTCAGCCTTCCGTCCTTCTGAGGTCGGTAAAACGAGGACCCAGATTGTTGGGGGGCAAATAGGCTGACTCTGTAAACCGCTTAGAGGGGGCTGTCAAGCACTGTGAAGCAGTATATAAGTCTGAGTGCTATCACTATTCTTTCCTTCCCTTCCTTCTCTCCCTCCCTTTTCTCCTTCTTTCCTTCCTCCCTCCCTTTCCCCCACCTTCCTTTCTTCCTTTCCTTCCATCCTCCTCCATCCCTTTTTCTTTCTTTCTTTCTTTTTCTCTTTTCTTTCTATTTCTGTCTTTCCTGCAGTGGTGCGCAGTGGTTAGAATGCAGTATTGCAGGCAAACTCTGCCCACTGCCAGCAGTTTGATACTGACCGGCTCTAGGTTTACGTAGCTTTCTGAGGTCAGCAAAATGAGGACCCGGATTGTTGGGGGGAGGGGCCAAGATGCTGACTCTGTAAACCCCTTAAAGAGGGCTGTAAAGCACCGTAAAGCGGCATATAAGTCTAAGTGCTATTGCTATTCTTCCTTCCTTCTCTTTTCTCCTTCCTTCCTCCCCTTCCTTCCTTCCCTTTTCCCCTTCCTACCCTCCCTTTTCTCCTTCCTTCTTTCCCTCCCTTTTCCTTCCTTCCTTTTCTTCTTTCTTTTCTTTTTATTTCTTTCTCTTTCTTTCTTTCCTCCCTCCCTCCTTTCCTCTCTTTCTCTTTCCTACCGTGGTGGCGCAGTGGTCAGAATCCAGCATTGCAGGCTGACTCTGCCCACAGCCAGGAAGTTCGATCCTGACCGGCTCAAGGTTGACTCAGCCTTCCGTCCTTTCGTGGTCGGTAAAAGGAGGACCCAGATTGTGGGGGGCAAATAGGCTGACTCTGTACATCGCTCAGAGAGGGCTGTCAAGCGCCGTGAAAGCGGTATATAAGTCTAAGCGCTCTTGCTATCTCCAGGACTGAATGGCCTCCAGGGATGGTCTTTTCCACAACTGGCTGCATCTGTCCCCAGGCTCGGGTGGCCTAACGCCAGCGCTGATTCTCGCTTCCGGGACCCTCCACCCTTTGCTCCAGGCCTTGAGAACTTTGGAGCAAGCAGAGCTGAGGTTGTTACAAGGGGGAGCTAATCTTTCCTCTTTCATGCTTCGACGGAAGCCAGCACCCCCAGCTCCCCTTTTCCAAATGGGACCCCCGCCTTCCGCCGCTGCATCCTTCAAACGGTGGCTTCGGTTTCCCAAGGATCCAGTGGCTCAGGACCCCCCCAAGGACCCAACTCTGCTTCCTGCTGTTCTACGTCCAGATTTCCTAGCCGGTCTGTGCCTCCTAAGACCGAGGCCCATAAGCTATTGGGGGGCTACCCAGACCCTTGGCTGTGGCGCCCAGGGAATTTCCCCCCCCCTTCCCCGATCCCAGTGTCCCCAAATCAGCAGCAGTTTCCCCCTCCTTGAAATGAAGGCCCCTCCCGTTGTGTACAAAATCTCCAAAACCGATGGAAGGCAGTTCGAACCCGAACAGCGACCGCCACTAAACAGAAATCCCACCACAATTCAGAATTTCGAAGAGGCAGAAGGCCGCCCGTATGAGGGAGAGACGGCCCCCTCCCCTCTTCTTCCTCTCCCGTCGGGTTTCCCCCCAGCCCCATCCAAGTTTGCTCCAACTGAAATAGATCCTCAGCTTCGTAGAAGGGACCCCAGAGGTCATCTAGTCCAACCCCCTGCCCAAGGCAGGAGTCCTTTGAGCATCCTGGACATGGAGGTTAAGAAATGTCTCCTTTTGTGTGTGTGTTTTCCCACAGAGGGACGGGGCTACCCCAATGGGGACGCTGGATTCTTGGTGGCTTCAAGGCCGTGCAGTTTCTCAGTTTGCCTCTTGTCCTCTCTGGGGAATTTTCCTGAATTTCTCAGTGCAGCCCCCCCCCCCCAGCCGGGGTTTTCCTGGGGAGTTTTCCTATCCATTTATTAACCCAGTCCAAGTTGGGATTTACCCACGGTCACCCTTCCGTGGCTGAAGCAGGTCCGAGCCTGTTTAGTTGCTTGGATCAGAACCGATAAAGGAGAATCTTTGCAGCTCAGGGTTGAACTGGGGGGGGTGGTCTTCGGGGCTCTCTGAGCTGGGCGGTTTTCCTGCAGACATTTCATGACCCAACTCGGGAACAGCATCAGTGCTAGAAGGGAGGAGGATTTGTGGAGAGGAGGAGGAGGAGGACTGTGGGGTCCTTGGTGCTCTCTGAGCTGGGTGGTTTTCCTGCAGACGTTTCATGACCCAACTAGATAACATCAGCAGTGCTGGAAGGGAGTGGGTTTTGTGGAGAGGAGGAGGAGGAGGAGGAGGAGGACTGTGGGGTCCTTACTGCTCTCTGAGCTGGGTGGTTTCCTTGCAGACGTCTCATGACCCAGCTAGGTAACATCGTCAGTTCTAGAAGGGAGGGGAGATTGTGGAGTGGAGGGGCCCTTGGTGCTCTCTGAGCTTGGTGGTTTTCCTGCAGACATTTCTCTACCCAACTAGGTAACATCATCAGTACTAGAAAGGGAAGAGGAGGAGGAGGAGGAGGAGGAGGAGGAGGACTGTGGGGTCCCAGGTGCTCTCTGAGCTTGGCTGTTTTCTTGCAGACGTTTCATGACCCAACTAGGGAACATCCTCAGTGCTTGGCTCAAATAGCAGCCTGCATCTCTCCCTGGAGAAACAGTGCAAGGTTGACTCCGAAGCCTGAGAAAGGGTCATCGGCCTTCGTTTTGAGAAAAGGGAAATATTTCTGCAGTTCTCCCGAAGGAAGGCAAACTCTGCGCTGGGGGGGCTGATGTTGCAGTGGCCGTGGGGTCCTGAGGGTGGGGGGTCCTGGAAGGGGAGGCACCATCCACCAGCCGCTCCCCTCCCCGGCGTGGTGTTTCTCCTTGGAAGGTCTGGCTGCGAGGTATTTACAGGTCCTATCTCAGCGCGGAGAGGAGTGGGGGAGCCTCTGTGATCCAGGGTGTGGGGGGTCAGGCCTGCCCCTCCGGCTCCCCCCTTGAGGGCGGCCTCTGCCCTAGATGGAGACCTCATACGCTGCCGCCGGCATCTCCTGCAGAGAGAAAAGTCTGCAGAGGGTTGGGCCCTTGGGGTTGGCCCTTCACACACCCCCAAGGAACTAAGGAAGCAAGGCAGCCCCTTCCCCCAAAGCAGAGTAGGGGTCTCCCAGCTTGGGGTGGCCTTCAGCGGCTCCCTGCAGTCTCTCAAGGGGGGCAGGAGCACGCCGAAGACGGAAGGCCCCCCCTGCCCCCCTTTCAGTTTGCAGTAGAAACTTCTAGGAGCAAATGCACCTACACGTTACTGGGCACCTGAGAGCAGGTTTCTCAATCTCATCCTCTCGAAAGAGGGGTAGGCTCCAACTCCCAGAATTCCCCACCCAGCAGAGCAGAGGATCCCACTAGATGGGCTGTCTCTGGGCTCACTATCTGACTCATTTCGTCCACAGATGCAAGGATCCACTTCCTGACACTGAGGACAATTAGCCAGTGGAATAGCTGGCCACCAGAAATCGTGGGCACTCCATCACTGGAGGATTTTTAAGAAGAGGCTAGACAGTCAGTTGTCTGAAACGGTATAGGTTCTCCTGCTTGAGCAGGGGGCTGGACTAGAAGACCTCCAAGGTCCCTTCCAGCTCCTATTCTATTCTATTCTATTCTATTCTATTCTATTCTATTCTATTCTATTCTATTCTATTCTATTCTATTCTATTCTATTCTATTCTATTCGATTCGATTCGATTCGATTCGATTCGATTATTCTATTCTATTCTATTCTCATCCATTCTCTATTCCATTCTATTCTATTCTATTCTATTCTATTCTATTCTATTCTATTCTATTCTATTCTATTCTATTCTATTCTATTCTATTCTATTCTATTCTATTCTATTCTATTCTATTCTATTCTGTATTCTCTTCTCTTCTCTTCTATTCTGTATTCTCTTCTCTTCTCTTCTCTTCTCTTCTAAATTCTCTATTCTCTCTCTCTCTCCCTCCCTCTCTCTCTCTTTCACCTGGTTTATCTATATATCTATCTGTCTGCCTGCCTGTCTGTCTTTCTAATCTATCTCCCACCTTTATTACTTTATAAGTAATTGAAGGTGGAAAACATAACTAAACCTCTTTTCTCCTATTTACACTCCACTCACTTTCATACCTAAAGCGGGACTAGAACTCCCAGCCTCCTGGTGATTGGCCCAAAGTCACCCAGCTAGCTTTCACGCCTAAGGCAGGACTAGAACTCACCATCTCCTGGTGACTGGCCTAAACTTACCCCGTTGGCTAACTGGCCTAAAGTGTGACTAGAACTCACCGTCTCCCAGGGATTAGCCCAAAGTCAGCCAGCTGGCTTTCGTGCCTGGACTAGAACTCACCAACTTCCCGTTTCTAGTTCAGTGTCTTAACCGCTACACCAAACTGGCTATCCCAAAGATGGAGGTTTTGAATGCAAGCCCTTCCTGACCCTTCTAGGTGGTCCCTCCATGAGGTAGGATGCCAAACAATTACGATCCACTAAGGATGTGAATGCAATCCCCTTCGGAAAGAAACATTTCAGACGGAAAGGGGAATGTTTTTCCAACCAGCTCTGTTGTGCCTGGCAGCCGGGGCTGATGGATGCTGTACTCTGAGGACACCAGGCTGAGGAGGTGAGCTTTAGCTCCCTGGCTCCCCAATCAATCAGAATAGAGCTGGAAGGGACCTTGGAGGTCTTCTAGTCCAACCCCCTGCTCAGGCAGGAGACCCTATACCAATAGAAATAGAAATAGAACTAAAAATAATAGAATAGAAAATAGAATAGAGAATAGAGAATAGAGAATAGAGAACAGAGAACAGAGAATAGAGAATAGAGAATAGAATAGAAATATAGAATAGAAATAGAAATAGAAATAGAAATAGAAATAGAAATAGAAATAGAATAGAATAGAATAGAATAGAATAGAATAGAATAGAATAGAATAGAATAGAATAGAATAGAATAAACAGAGTTGGAAGGGACCTTGGAGGTCTTCTAGTCCAACCCCCTGCTCAGGCAGGAGACCCTATACCAATAGAAATAGAAATAGAACTAAAAATAATAGAATAGAAAATAGAATAGAGAATAGAGAATAGAGAATAGAGAACAGAGAACAGAGAATAGAATAGAATAGAATAGAAATATAGAATAGAAATAGAAATAGAAATAGAAATAGAAATAGAAATAGAATAGAATAGAATAGAATAGAATAGAATAGAATAGAATAGAATAGAATAGAATAGAATAGAATAGAATAGAATAGAATAGAATAGAATAGAATAGAATAGAATAAACAGAGTTGGAAGGGACCTTGGAGGTCTTCTAGTCCAACCCCCTGCTCAGGCAGGAGACCCTATACCAATAGAAATAGAAATAGAACTAAAAATAATAGAATAGAAAATAGAATAGAGAATAGAGAATAGAGAATAGAGAACAGAGAATAGAGAATAGAATAGAATAGAATAGAAATATAGAATAGAAATAGAAATAGAAATAGAAATAGAAATAGAAATAGAAATAGAATAGAATAGAATAGAATAGAATAGAATAGAATAGAATAGAATAGAATAGAATAGAATAGAATAAACAGAGTTGGAAGGGGCCTTGGAGGTCTTCTAGTCCAACCTCCTGCTCAGGCTTCGGAAACCCTATACCAGGGGTAGGCAACCTTGGCTCTTTTATGACTCGTGGACTTCAACTCCCAGAATTCCTGAGCCAGCCATTCTGGGAGGAATTCTGGGAGTCAGGAATTCTGGGAGTTGAAGTCCATGAGTCATAAAAGAGCCAAGGTTGCCTACCCCTGCCCTATACCATTTCAGACAAAGGGCTGTCCAATCTCATACCATATATACCATATATATATATATATAAGACCCTTTACCCCACTCCGTTGGCCCTCCTGTCTCCCTCTCTGGCACAGCTGGGAAAGGGAGGGGCACCCACTTACTCGAGTCTCATACGTGGGGTTGTCAAAAGCCGAATCGCCTCTGATGTGGTCGTAGGATGGTGACGTTGACAGAGGTGCCGGCAGCGATGACTTCCCCTGATGCCTGGTCAGCCAGAGAGGAGGGAAGGAGACTGGGGTCAAGACATGTGAGGGGGTGGCTATGTACCCCCCCCCCTCCGGTCATCTCTCCCACCCAGCCACCGCCGCTCACCTGGAAACGTACAGGTAGACGGTGCCCAGAAGAAAGCCAACGACAGCCACCGGTAGGAAGACCGCAAAAGCCACACTGGACCCTTGCAAGGGGTCCCTGGCTGGCATCACCTTGGCCACAGCTGCAGGGAGAAGCGGGAGGGTGAGTTTTGGGGGCAAGGCAGCAGAGAGGGGTGGGGAGAGTGAGACCCCAAAAGCTCAGCCCTAAAGGGGTTGACTTCTGGGGCACGTCAGAAAAAGCAAGGCAGGAGCAGCCGGCTGGATGTCAACAAACACGGGCAGAGTCTGATTGCACCTCGCCGTCCTGCACGCCCCTCCTGAGCAGAAGAAAGCAGCAGCAGGGTGGGCAAAGGCCGTCTTTAGGACCCCCCCTCCCAGTCTTACCGTCCAGTTTGGGGTTGGCATAAAACTCATCGCTGGAGGCTGGAAGGGAAGCAGAGGGCGGCATTATGGAGGGGCAGAGCGAGCTGGCAATTCCCAAAGTGATTCTCACAGCCCAGAAATCTGACACCCTTTAAGATGGGCAGAGTTCAACTCCCAGAAAATATATATATATGGATGGATGGAGGAAGATAGATAGATAGATAGATAGATAGACAGATAGACAGACAGACAGACAGACAGACAGACAGACAGACAGACAGACAGACAGACAGACAGACAGACAGACAGACAGACAGACAGACTAGACTAGACTAGACTAGATAGATAGATAGATAGATAGATAGATAGATAGATAGATAGATAGATAGATAGATAGATAGATAGATAGATAGATAGATAGATAGATAGATAGATAGATAGATAGATAGATAGATAGATAGATAGATAGATAGAGGCAGACAGACAGATGATGGATGGATGGATGGATAGATAGATAGATAGATAGACAGATTAGATAGATAGATAGATAGACAGATTAGATAGATAGATAGATAGATAGATAGATAGATAGATAGATAGATAGATAGATAGATAGATAGATAGATATACCAACTAACTAAATAAATAAAATTAAACAAATAAAATTAAATAAAATTAAATCAATTAAAAAATAAACACAGGTAGCCCTCGAGTGACCACCACAATTGAGCCCAGTATCGATGTCGCTAAGTGAAACATTCGTTCAGTGAGTTTTGCTCCGTTTTACCATTTTTCTGGTAAGCGAATCACGGCAGTCGTTAAGCGAGTCACATGGCCGTTAAGTGAATCCGGCTTCCCCATTGACTTTGCTGGTCGGAAGGTCGCAAAAGCGGGATCACGTGACACCCCCCCGGGACGCTGCGACTGTCATCAATACGAGTCGGTTGCTAAGCACCTGAATTTTTTGATCGCGTGATCATGGGGAATGCTGCAACGGTCGTTAAGCGTGAAAAATGGTCATAAGTCACTTTTTTCCGGTGCCGCTGTAACTCTGAACGGTCACTAAATGAACTGCCGTAAGTTGGGACTACCTCTAGTAAGTGGGAGCTGCCTATTCCGTGTAAAGGACGCCGGAGCTGGCGGCCTGTCTCCTCGTTACACGGACAGCTGACCCTCATCCTTGACCCCCCACGCCACCCCGGAGACTGACCGGTTTTGCAAAGCGGGGGAGGCCCGCTCCAGTGCGAGGGGTGCCCCGGCAGGCATCGGACGACGGCGTTGCCCAGCAGCAGGTAGCCGGCGGCACATGTGAAGCGCAGGGCGGTCCCGGTTTGGTAGAGCCGCTTTTCGGGGTGCTGAGCGCTGTGTTCAGGTCCGCCCGGGTTGCGGCAGGGTTCGTAGACCTCGGCTGGAAAGAAGAGAAGGACAGGATTCGAACTCCTTTCCTTGCCTGTCCGGTTCTGCCCGTCGGTGTTTAGATTCCTCGTCTGCCCCTCGAGGAACAGGTGGGCATTTAAAACAGCGTTTCTCCTCCTTGCAACTTGGAGATGGGCGGACTTCAACTCCCAGAATTCCTGTGCTGGCTGAGGAATGCTGGGAGTTGAAGTCCACACCAGGGTCTTCAAACGGCCCTTTTATGACTTGTGGACTTCAACTCCCAGAATTCCTCAGCCAGGCACGATGGCTGAGGAATTCTGGGAGTTGAAGTCCACAAGTCATCAAAAGGCCAAGTTTGAAGACCCCTGAGGTAAATCCTTGACTTACAACAGTTCATTTAGTGACTGTTTAAAGTTATAATGGCACTGAAAATAGTGACTTATGAATGTTTTTCACACTTAACGACGGTCGCAGCAGCCCCAGGGTCACGTGATCAAAATTCAGACGCTCGGCAACTGACTCGTATTTATGACGGTCACAGTGTCCCGGGGTCACGTGATCCCCTTTTACGTCCTTCTGACAAGCAAGGTCAGCGGGGGAAGCCAGATTCACTTAATGACCGTGTGACTAACTTAACAACTGCCTTGATTCACTTAACCTGTGGCAAAAAAGGTGGTAAAATGGGGGCAAGACTCTCTTAACTGTCTTGCTTAGCAATGGAAAGTTTGGACTCCATTGTGGTCGTACGTCGAGGACTAAAAAAATGACTACAGATAGTCCTCGACTTACAACCATTATGGAGCCCCAAATTTTGTTGCTAAACCAGGCAGTTGACAAGTGAGTTTTGCCTCATTTTACATCCTTTCTCACCACAGTTGTTAAGTGAATAACTGCGGTCATTAAGTGAGACACACGGCCGTTAAGTGAATCTGGCTTCCCCCATTGATTTTGCTGTTCAGAAGGTCACAAAAGGGGATCACGTGACCGCTCCGGGGGCACAGCGATCATCATAAGTACCAGTTGCCAAGCGCCCGAATTTTGATCACGTAACCATGGGGATGCTGCGATGGTCGTAAGTGTAAAACACAGTCCTAAGTCCCTTTTTTCAGTGCCGCTGCAATTTCCAATGGTCACTAAATGAACGGTCGTAAGTCGAGGACTCCTGTCATCCCGCAAACAGAAAGCCGAGGGCTAATCTCTGGGTCCATGGTAGGCAACCTTGGCTCTTTTATGACTCGTGGACTTCCATGCTGGCTCAGGAATTCTGGGAGTTGAAGTCCGCAAGTCATGAAGGGGGCCATAGTTCCCTCATGCTGGCTCAGGAATT
>JALGBA010001930.1:0-2500 GCA_023970755.1 Azemiops feae | reverse complement strand
TAGCCACACTTCTTCCCACAGTTGTTAAGTGGATCACTGCACCTGTTCAGTTAGTAACACGGTTGTTAAGTGAATCCGTCTTTGCTTTCTCACAAGGTCGCAAAAGGGGATCACGTGACCCCGGGACACTGCAAGTGTCATAAATATGAGCTGGCTGTCCAGTCTCTTCTTAAAAACTTCCAGTGTTGGAGCATTCACCACTTCTGGAGGCAAGGAGTTCCACTGTTTAATTGTTCTCACTGTCAGGAAGTTTCTCATTAGTTCTAGGTTGCTTCTCTCCTTGATGAGTTTCCATCCGTGGCTTCTTGTCCTGCCTTCAGGCGCTTTGGAGAATAGCTTGACTCCCTCTTCTTTGGGGCAGCCCCTGAGATACTGGAAGGCTGCTATCATGTCCCCCCTCGTCCTTCTCTTCATTAAACTAGACAGACCCAATTCCAGCAGCCGTTCCTTATATGTTTTAGCCTCCATCCTCCTAATCACCTTTGTTGCTCTTCTCTGCACTCTTTCTAGAGTCTCAACGTCTTTTTTACATCGTGGTGACCAAAACTGGATGCCGTATTCCAAGTGTGGCCTTACCAAGGCTTTGTAAAGTGGTATTAATACTCCATGTGATCTTGATTCTATCCCTCTGTTAATGCAACACAGCACTGTGTTGGCCTTTTTGGCAGCTGCAGCACACGGCTGGCTCATATTTAAGTGATTGTCCACTAGGACTCCGAGGTCCCTCTCACAGTTGCTACTATTCAGCAAGGTACCCCCTATACTATAGCTGTACATTTGGTTTTTCTTGCCTAAATGTAGAACCTTGCTTTTTTCACCATTGAATTTCATTTTGTTAGATAGCGCCCAGTGTTCAAGTCTGTCCAGGTCCTCCTGTATCTTAAGCCTGTCTTCTGGAGGTTGGCTATTCCTGCCAGCTTGAGGAAAATGTCTCTACCACCTGTTTTCCTAAGTGAAGCCCCCCCAAAGCCGAGGTTGGATACCCCTTGGTCTAAACCAGGTGTGGGGAACCATGGCCCCTTTATGACTGGTGGACCAACTCCCAGAATTCCTGAACCAGCCATGGCTGGCTCAGGAATTCTGGGAGTTGAAGTCCACCAGTCATAAAGGGGCCATAGTTCCCCACCCCTGGTCTAAACGAATGGCTAGGTATTGCCTCCAGCTTCAGGAGCAGTAAAGGTAACCCTCAACTTACGACCAGTTGTGTAGTGACCGTCCGAAGTTACGGCAGCACTGAAAAAAGTGACTTAGGATTTGTTTTTCACTCTTAGCCCCCGTCGCAGCCTCCCCGTGGTCACATGATCGGAATTCGGACACTTGGCAACTGGCTTGTACTTGTGACAGTTGCAGTGTCCCGGGGGGGGTGGGGTGTCACGTGACCTTCCGGCAAGCCAAGTCAATGGGGGGAAGCCAGCTTCGCTTAGCGACCGTGTGACTCACTTCACCACCGCAGGGGCTCTCTTACCAACGGAGGCCAGAGAAGTCATAAAATGGGGGGGGAAACTCACTTTACGACTGTCTCGCTTGGCGACAGAAATTTTGGGGCTCAATCGAGGGCAACCTGTAATCGCAACACCCCCCCCCCGATGTCGGAAGCTCAGCCAAAAAGGCCTTTCGGGGGGGGGGGGGGATGTGTCTCAAGAGAAGGCAGCTGTTCCGCTTACCGGCAAAATGGACGATGAAACCCTGCCGGTAACCGACGGCGCTGCTTCCCGGATCCGACTGGAACTGGATGGTGACGTCGGCCATGGAGGTGAAGAGCTGGAAGTGCCGGTGGGAGCCTGAATACTGGCCCAGGATGCGGGCCGTCAGGTCGTCCCCGTCGTAGAAGGTCAGCGAGTCCCCTTTGCCCAGGCGCAACCTTTAAGGACAAGCGAGGGGGGGTTAAGGGGGGGAAGAAAGGGGGCTGCGTCAACAACGGAGCCCTCTGTCAAATTCATAGCAGCGCAGATGCAAAGTACGGGGACAGGGAAGCCGATAATTTGGTTGCCAATTGGATTTTATTCTCTGTTTTTCCCAGTTAGAACAATTAACCAGTGGAACTCCTTGCCTCCAGAAGTTGTGAAGACTCCAACACTGGGATAGTTTTTAAGAAGAGACTGGACAGCCATTTGTCTGAAACAGTGTAGGGGTTTCCTGCCTGAGCAGGGGGTTGGACTAGAACACGGGTCGGCAACCCGCGGCTCCGGAGCCGCATGCGGCTCTTTGAGGCCTTACCTGCGGCTCCGGAGCCTCCTCCGCCATTTTGGCGAGCGCATGCGCGCATGCGCGGGCGGGTGCGGGCGGGTGCGCGCGTGCAGGTGCGCATGCGCGAACGGCGCGCGCATGCGCGAACGGCGCGCGCATGCGCGCGCGGGTGCGCGAACGGGCCGCGCGCGTGCGCGGGGCGCGCGCGCATGCGCGAACGCGCGGCTCCCAGCGTTTTTTTTTTTTAAGCTAAATGGGTCCGTGCGGCTCATCCGACGTTTCGGATGGCCGACCCATGGACTAGAAGACCTCC
>JALGBA010001929.1:80000-92500 GCA_023970755.1 Azemiops feae | reverse complement strand
TCCTTCCTTTCTTCCTCCCTCCCTCCTTTTCTTTTGCTTCCTTTCCTCCGCCCTCCTTCTCCTTCCTTCCTTCCTTCTTTCCTTCCTCCCTCACCGTCCCTCCTTCTTCTTTTCCTTCCTTCTTTCCTTCCACCCTCCTTCTCCTTCCTTCCTTCCTTTCTCCCTCCCCATCCCTCCCTTTTCTTTTCCTTCCTTCCTTCCTTCCTTCCTCCTTCCCTCCCTTCCCTCCTTTTTCCTTCCTTCCTTCCTTCCTTCCTTCCTTCCTCCCTCCCCCCTCTCCGTCCCTCCCTCCCTTTCTTTTCCTCCCTCCCTCTTTATCACTCTCTTTCCCTCCCTCCTGGCAGATAAGTGTCTCCTTCGGAGGAGTTTCAGGGACAGGCGCCCTGTCTCGTGCAGCTGCAGGATGCCTGCCTCTTGGCACGGCCTGAGCGCCTCTTGGCCAGGGGTGCCCAGCACAGCCGAGTCTCCCCCACGGACGGGCTGCTCACCCTGGTTCTCGTCTTTGATGGGGAAACACAGGATGTTCCTGGTGCGAAAGCCGGTGCTGTCGTCCACGCCGCGGTAGAAGAGGGGGTGGGAATAAGCGTCCTTGATGTTCAGGATCTTGCCCGTGGTGGCCACGTGGCCGGCGATGCCCTGATCGGCTGGAATCCGGATTTCGTAGCTCTGTCCCCAGGGAAGGAGAATCTGCCGGTTACTCTTTTGCTTTACTTAGTTCATAAAACAACACGAAGAGCAGAGCAAATATAAAAGGATAACGAAAGGGACAGGGGAAGGTAGAAAAAAGAAAGCAACACAATCACCATTTAAATGACGCATAAAGAGAGACAAAAAGGATCTTCTGGTTTGAGCAAGGAAATCAATGTTTCTCAGTCTTGGCAACTTTAAGGTGGGTGGACTTCAACTCCCAGAATCCCCCAGCCAGCATCTTAAAGTTGCCCAGGTTGAGAGATGATAATAATAATAACAACAACAACAACAACAACAACAACAACAACAACAACAACAACAATAATAAAGTTGGAAGGGACCTTGGAGGTCATCTAGTCCAACCCCCTGCTCAGGCAGGACTAACCCTACACCATTTCAGACAAATGGCTGTCCAGTCTCTTAATAATAATAATAATAATAATAATAATAATAATAATAATAATAATAATAATAATAATAATAATAATAATAATAATAATAATAATAAAGTTGGAAGGGACCTTGGAGGTCATCTAGTCCAACCCCCTGCTCAGGCAGGAAACCCTAGACCATTTCAGACAAATGGCTGTCCAGTCTCTTAATAATAATAACAACAACAACAACAACAACAACAACAACAACAACAATAACAATAATAATAAAGTTGGAAGGGACCTTGGAGGTCGTCTAGTCCAACCCCCTGCTCAGGCAGGAAACCCTATGCCATTTCAGAAAAATGGCTGTCCGGTCTCTTCTTAAAAACTTCCAGAAGACGGAAATTGGGTTTAAAGCTATTCCTCGGATTACAACCATTTGTTTGTTGAAGTTACGACGGGACTTGGGACTGCGTTTCACAGTTACGACCGTTGCCGCATCTCCGTGGGCACGTGATAAAAATTCGGGCACTTGGCAACTCATTGCAACCGTTGCAGGGTCCCGGCGACACGCAATCACAATCTGTGATCTTCCCAGCTGGTTTCTGATGAGCAAAGTCAATGGGGGGGGATGCTGCATTCGCTTAACGGCCGCGTGACTCACTTAACAACTGTATGGAGCTGCTTAACGACTATGGGGGGGGAAAAGGTCTTAAAATCAGGCGTGGCTCAGGTGGCCGTCTTCCCTAGCAGTGGGATTTCTGATCTGGGTTGTGGACCAGCTGAATTGTGCCTTCTCTCCTTCATTCAGAATAGCAGAAGAACCGAGTTGGAAGGGACCTGGGAGGTCTTCTAGTCCAGCCCCCCTCGTTTCCTCTCGCACCCCGGTTCCCCTGCCTGTCTCACCTCGTCATCCACCACTCCGCCGTCGAAGACCTTGGCCACCAGTTCGTGATTGCTTCGGTCCAGCAGGAAAACCGAACATCTGAAAGGGAGTCCCACGAGGGAAGAGGGTGAGGAGAGAGCCTGGCAGGCGGGAAACGGGGGGAGGAGGAGGAGGAGGAGGAAGAAGAAAGAAGAAGAAGAAAGAAGAAGAAAAAGAAGAAGAAGGAGGAGAAGGAGAAGGAGAAGGAGGAGAAGCGAGGAGGAGGAGGAGGAGGAAGAAGAAAGAAGAAGAAGAAAGAAGAAGAAAAAGAAGAAGAAGGAGGAGAAGGAGAAGGAGAAGGAGAAGGAGAAGATGATGATGATTGTGGGGTCCTTGGTGCTGTCTGAGCCGGATTGTTTTCTTGCAGACGTTTCATGACCCAGCTAGGTAACATCATCAGTGCTAAAAAGGAGGAGGAGGAGGAGGAGGAGGAGAAGAAGGAGAAGGAGGAGAAGGAGGAGAAGGAGGAGAAGGAGAAGAAGAAGAAGAAGAAGAAGAAGAAGAAGAAGAAGAAGAAGAAGAAGAAGAAGAAGAAGAAGAAGAAGAAGAAGAAGAAGAAGAAGAAGAAGAAGAAGAAGAAGAAGAAGAAGAAGAACTGGGGTGCCCTGGCAGGGACGGCTGCCCTCATTCCTGGAGGTCTGAGACCAATGCTCCACTCCCAAAGTTAGTCCTATGTGCAGAGAAGGGCTAGGATGCGTTTTTTCTATTCCTTCCCTGTCCCGTTTCTTCTCTTTTCTCTCTCTCTCTTTCCTTCCTTCCTTCCTGTTTTTCTTCCTCCCTTCTTTCTTTCCATCTTTCCTACTTCTCTCCCTCTCTCCCTTCCTCCTTCTTTCCCTTTCCTCCCTCCCTCCGTCCCCCTTTTTTCTTCCTCCCTTTTTTCCATCTTCCCTTTTTTCCCTCCCTCCCTCCCTCCCTCCCACTCCCTTTCATTCCTCCTCCTCCATTCCTTCCCCTTCCTTCCTCCCCTTCCTTTTTCCTTCTCTCTTTTCACTCGTTCCTCCCTTCCTTCCTCCCTCCCTCCTCCCCGTTTTTCTTCCTCCCTTCTATCCATCTTCCCTCCTTCTCTCCCTCCTTCTCCCCCCATTCCTTCCTTTCCATCCTGCCTCCTTCCTTCTCTCTCTCCCTCCCTCTTTCTTCCTCCCTCCCTTCTTTCCATCTTCCCTCCCTGCCTGCCCATGTTTTTTGTTTAACTCTCTGTTTTTGACTGAGGTTCTCCACCCGGAGTCACAAATTACCAGCAGAGCCATGCAGGAAATTCTTCTTTAAATAAAACTTAAGTTATATAAAACATAGACAACGCCCCACGCTCTCCCCTAGCAGGATTTGCAGCCTCTAGGAGCAATCCAGAGACACCGCCCCCCCTGCAGGGTTGTTTTGGCTGTTCCTCGTGAATTCCCCCCCCCCAACACACAAGGGGCCCAGCTCTGACCATTAGGCCCTCCTGCCCAGGATAAGACCCACATTTCAGCATTGCTGAGATTCCTGGCTTCCGTGATGATCTCCTGCAGCAGCACCGAAACGTCGTCTGAAAGAGAAAGGAAGTGGGGAGGACCGGCTGGTGGACCTCAGACATATATCTTATGGTGGGGGGGGAGGAGCTTTATTCCCACCCCACCTCCACTGGAAAGTAACCCCGGCCAGCCCACCCCCCAATTTCAATGCGGCCAAATCATCAGTAGAGTCTCTTAGTGGTGGGTCTGGAAGCAGAGACATCCTATGTCAGCCCCTGGTTTCTTTCTCCTGTCCTTGGCTGGTGCTGGAGGGTCTCGGATACCTACCCAGGTGAGTGAAGAGATTCTTGGCCACTTGCAAAAGAGCCTGAGGAGAAGAAAGAGAGGTGAACGCCCCCGTCCTTGCGAAGGACCAACACTTGTGTTTCTGGAAAGGACGCACGCTACCTCTTATCCCCATCCCAGGTTGGTCAGAATAACAGAATTAACGGAGTTGGAAGGGACCTTGGAGATCTTCCAGTAGTCCAACCCCCTGCTCAGACAGGGAATCCTAGACCATTTCAGGCAAATGCTTATCCAAGCTCTTCTTGAAAGCCTCCAGAGCTGGAGCACCCACAGCTTTTGGAGGCAGGTTGTTCCACTGATGAATTGTTCTAACTGTCAGGAAGTTTCTCCTTAATTCCAGGTTGCTTCTCTCCTTGATGAGTTTCCATCCGCTGCCTCTTGTCCTGCCTTCAGATGCTTTGGAGACTAGATGGACCCCCCACTTCTCTGTGGCAACCCCTCAAATACTGGAAGACTCCTGTCATGTCACCCCTGGTCCTTCTTTTCATTAGACTAGACCAGGGGTAGGCAACCTTGGCTCTTTTATGACTCGTGGACTTCAACTCCCAGAATTCCTGAGCCAGCATGGGGGAACTATGGCCCCTTCATGACTCGTGGACTTCAGCTCCCAGAATTCTTGAGCCAGCATGGCTCAGCTTGGAAACCTCTCCCTTTTCCCTCAGCATGGCTGGCTCAGGAATTCTGGGAGTTGAAGTCCACGAGTCATAAAAGAGTCAAGGTGGCCTACCCTTGGACTAGACATACCCAATGCCTTCAACCATTCTTCTTGAGGTCTGAGATGCAAGCCTACGAGAGATATCTCGAAACCTTGCAGAAGTTCAGTGGGTTTTGACCTTCAGAAATCCCAACAGCTGAAGACCATCTTATTTTGACCTTCAAAAGTCCCAACAGCTGAAGACCATCTTATTTTGACCTTCAAAAGTCCCAACAGCTGAAGGCCATCTTATCTGAAGGACCATCTTCTATCTGGATCTGAAGATCTTTCAATCAAGGTCTTCCCCCAGATCTACCCCATCCCCCAAATAAAGCTGGTGAGAGGTGGGTCTCTGCAACCAGGAGAGCTTTTTCTGTGGTGGCTCCCCATTTATGGCATCCTGGCACCCCCATTCCCATCACTCTCACCCTGGGCGAAGACTTTTCTATTTTCCTAGACATCTTAATCTTATTTTAATTGTATTTATGTCCTATGTTTTTGAGATTTAGATGATTGCCTTTCTAGTATCCCTTGCTTTTTAACTGGCTTAATTGTATTTTAATGACATTTTAATGTACATTGTTTTAGTCTTTGAACGACTGCCTCGCAGCTGTCTAGTTTGCATTGTGTGATGTCTTTATTTTGCACTTTATTTGATTTTTATGGGTTTAACTGTCTTTTTATTGTAAACTACCTAGAGAGTTTCCGCTGTCAGGCAGTTTAAAAATTTTAAACAAATGCATGAACCGATTTTATTTTCCCCATCTCGAGATCTGCAAGCTTGATCCTTTCAGGGATCCACATCTGCATCCACACAACACAGAAAGCTTGGTTGACATGACTCTTGTTAAGCTGCTGTTTGCTCTCTGAGTGTGTGGTGCCAAACTAGCTGCTGGGGTGAGCTTCTGGTTCAGCGTGTTGTGAGAATATGAAAAATGGCTCCATTCCATAAGTAAGTCAAGGATGTTGACTTACTTATCCAGTTACGGTTGCCCTGATACCAAAAACATGCTGAGACTGTGGAAAGAGTATGGAGAAGAGCAACAAAGATGATTAGGGGGCTGGAGGCTAAAACAAATGAAGAACGGTTGCAGGAATTGGGCATGTCCAGTTTAATGAAAAGGAGAACTTTTGACACGATAGCATCTTCCAATATTTTTTTTATATAATATTTTATTAATTTTCTGTTATTACAATGCCTTAGTGCTTAATGAACAACGTGTTGCCTGGGTTAATTTATTAGGTTTAGTAATACCAATTAGGTTCTTACTCTCTATCCTGTTTTTCCAGCCATTGATAGAATAGGTTCCATGTTTGAACATATTTTGTATCTTATTCTTTTTCTTTAATTCTCAGTGTAGCCAAAAACCTGGTACCTATTATCACAATACTACTACTACTAATAATAATAAAGTTGGAAGGGACCTTGGAGGTCATCTAGTCCAACCCCCTGCTCAAGCAGGAGACCCTATACCATTTCAGACAAATGGCTGTCCAGTCTCTTCTTAAAAACTTCCAGAAATGGAACATTCACAGCTTCTGGAGGCAGGTGGTTCCATCGATTTATTGTTCTAACTGTCAGGAAATTTCTCCTTAGTTCCTGGTTGCTTCTCTCCTTGATGAGTTTCCATCCGTTGCTTCTTCTCCTGCCTTCTGGCGCTTTGGAGAATAGCTTGACTCCCTCTTCTTTGGGGGCAGCCCCTGAGATATTGGAACACTGCTATCATGTCCCCCCTCGTCCTTCTCTTCATTAAACTAGACATAGCCAATTCCAGCAACCGTTCTTGGTATATTTTAGCCTCCAGTCCCCTGATCATCTTTGTTGCTCTTCTCTGTCCCCTTTCCAGAGTCTCAACATCTTTTTTACATCGTGGTGACCAAAACTGGATGCAGTATTCCAAGTGTGGCCTTACCAAGGCCTTGTAAACTGGTATTAACACTTCACCTGATCTTGATTCTTGTGGTGGATGTGTGTTAAAGCAAAAACATTTTGGACAAAAATACATACTTGGTTAGAAAAGATGTTAGGGAAACACACAGACTTTAAACCTGAACTCTTTTTACTAGGTATAATTTCAGAAAAAAATTGATAAACAAAGTGTATACTTTACATGTATTAACAGCAGAGAGGATTGTATTTGCTCAGCACTGGAAAAATGAAAAAAATACCATTGGGTGAAGAGATCATTAAGAAAATGCTGGACTGTGTGGAAATGGATAGAGCATCTTCCAATATTTGAGGGGCTGCCACAAAAAAGAGTTGGGGGGTCAAGCTATTCTCCAAAGCACCTGAAGGCCGGACAAGAAGCAACAGATGGAAATTGATCAAGGAGAGAAGCAACCTGGAACGAAGGAGGAATTTCCTGACAGTGAGAACAATTAACCAGTGGAACAGCTTGCCACCAGAAGTTGTGAATGCTCCATCATTGGAGGTTTTCAAGAAGAGACCGGACAGCCACTTGTCTGGAATGGTATAGGATCTCCTGCTTGAGCAGGGGGTTGGACTAGATGACCTCCAAGGTCCCTACAACTCTGTTATTCTGTATTGTGTGAAGGTAGGAACCCTTCCAGGTTCCTTAATCCACCAGCTCAGTCCCTAAATGCATTTGCAATCAAGTTGATTGATCATGGGCCATCGAGCTGCTGTCCGCTCTCAGTGACCGCATAGATTCTTTCGATAATCATTTGTCTGTACCCCAATTTACAATAAATTAGCATTTGGTAAATATATTGCAGCTGTTTAGGGGAAGGGTGAAGTTTACCAAAGACTTGCAATATTGTTCCAAACAGCACCACAGGAGGGAGCCCTGAGCACATGGCTGGCCCAAAGGGACTCAATGGGTTGTGTGCAGGTTGGAAGCTGAAAAGTTCTGTGTTTGTGTTGAGTGTGTGTGCATGCGTCTGTGTGTGTGTGAAAAAGAGAGAAAGAGAGAAAGAAAGAGAGGGAGGGAGGGAGGAAGGAAGGAAGGAAGGAAGGAAGGAAGGAAGGGAGGGAGGGAGGAAGGAAGGAAGGAAAAGAAAGAGCAAGAAGGCGAAACAGAGAGAAAGAGAAAGAGAGAGAGAGGAAGAAAGGAAGAAAGGAAGGAAGGAAAAGAAAGAGCAAGAGGATGAAACAGAGAGAAAGAGAGAGAGAGAGAAAGAAAGAGGAAGGGAGGGAGGGAGGGAGGAAGGAAGGAAGGAAGGAAGGAAGGAAGGAAGGAAGGAAGGAAGGAAGGAAGGAAGGAAGGAAGGAAGATGGGCTCAACAACCTTCTAAAAGATTGCAAATGACCAGCTGTCTGCAAGGAGTATAAATCCTTCCACTCCCCACCATCCAGTCAGAGCTGAAGAAGCTTCTTGGATGAGAAGCGAAACGTCTTCAAAGGAAAAACAAGAAAGTCCAGTGGCCTCCTGAAAAAGCACCTTTGGGACAACCGTGACCTGGATGGTGGAGGATTTTGAGGAGCTAGATCACCATCCTCTCTCTGCAACCATGACGGTGTCCAACCTTCGGTGTGAATCCTTTCAGAACATCAACAGATTCTTTTCAGAGGGCCAGGAACCCAGCAAGTGGACCAGCTTGATTTGAAGGAGCTTCATCTCCGTTCTTCCCTTGCAAAATTCTCTTTTGCATCCCCAAATGAGCCTCTTTGTGCCATGATGCATTAAGAAATGGGGTGTTTCCCTCCCCCCAAACCCCCCCCCCACAGGGAGGACAGTTGTTCCCTCTCCATTCCTCAAAGACCAGCTCCTAGTGGACAATCCCTTAAACATGAGCCAGCCGTGTGCTGCAGCTGCCAAAAAAGCCAACACAGTGCTGGGCTGCATTAACAGAGGGACAGAATCAAGATCATGTGAAGCGTTACTACCACTTTACAAGGCCTTGGTAAGGCCACACTTGGAATCCTGCATCCAGTTTTGGTCACCACGATGTAAAAAAGATGCTGAGACTCTAGAAAGAGTGCAGAGAAGAGCAACAAAGATGATCAGGGGACTGGAGGCTAAAACAATATGAAGAATGGTTGCTGGAATTGGGTCTGTCCAGTTTAATGAAGAGAAGGACGAGGGGGGACATGACGGCAGTCTTCCAGTATCTCAGGGGCTGCCCCAAAGAAGAGGGAGTCAAGCTATTATCAGAAGCCCCAGAAGGCCGGACAAGAAGCAACGGATGGAAACTAATCAAGGAGAGAAGCAACCTGGAATTAAGGAGAAACTTCCTGACAGTGAGAACAATTAACCAGTGGAACAACCTGCCTCCAGAAGCGGTGAATGCTCCAACACTGGAAGTCTTTAAGAAGAGACTGGGCAGCCATTTGTTGTTTGGACAGCCCTGAGGGACCTCTTCATTCCAGATGCGTCCCACTTGGCAGATGGATCTCAAAGAATATGAGCTTTGTTCTCGGGATAACGAAGCCCAAGGACAGGTGGGCGTCCCCCTTACCTGACACTCCCACTTGAGTTTCTGCTCCTTCTGGAAGGCCAACGTGCTGGTCAGCACCGTGGAAGTGTAGCAGAAGCAATGCTGGATTTTGTAGACGTCAGCTTCAGTGTAGCTGTGGGGAACAGAGAAGAGCAACAAAGATGTTGTCCATGGAGATTCTCAGCCATCCAGGTCCTGGTTTGTCCCAAAGGTGCTTTTGTTTTCAAGAGGCCACTGGACTTTCTTGTTTTTCCTTTGAAGACCTTTTGCTTCTCCTCCAGGAAGCTTCTTCAGCTCTGGGGTGAAGAGCAGAAGAAGCTTCTTGGATGAGAAGCAAAAGGTCTTCAAAGAAAAACAAGAACAGTCCAGTGGCCTCGTGAAGAAGGAGCAACAAAGATGGTCAGGGGGCTGGAGGCTAAAACATATGAAGAACGGTTGCTGGGATTGGGTAGGTCAAGTCTAGTGAGAAGAAGACCTAGGGGGGACACGATAGCAGTCTTCCAATATCTCAGGGGTTGCCAAAAAGAAGAGAGAGGTCAACCTATTCTCCAAAGCCCCTGAAGGCAGGTCAAGAAGCAACAGATGGAAACTCATCAAGGAGAGAAGCAACATGGAATTAAGGAGGAATTTCCTGACAGGGAGAACAATTAACCTGCCTCCAGAAGTTGTGGGTGCTCCAACACTGGAGGTTTTTATGAAGAGACTGGACAGACCCTTGTCTGAAATGGTAGAAGTTCTCCTGCCTGAGCAGGGGGTTGGACTAGAAGACCTCCAAGGTCCCTTCCAACTCTGTCATTCTGTTATTCATCCCCACAGTTGCCCAGAGATGATGGCCGATGCTTAAGTCATCTGCCAAGGAGAAGCAGGAAGTGATTCTTCTCCCTGCTCCTCTGAGTACCACCGTGTCCCCAACTCACCTTTCGCCACCAAGCTTGTTGAAGGCACAGGCCAAGGCCACCACCTGGGAGGTGGCTCGGCTGACCACAGGGACACACAGCATGGAGGTCACCTCAAAGCCCAACATGGTGTTCAACTGCTTGTGCTCTTCCTGGAACGAGAGAGGAGAACGTTGGCGTGAACCAACCAGTTGTGGTTTTCCCCTCTTCATCAGACATCCCGCGAAGAGACCCACGTCCATATTTGGTGGCAAAGCACCCCAGAGAATCCGCAATTCTTTTCCCAAGGAATAATTTTAATAATTTAAGGAGAAACTTCCTGACAGTGAGGCCAATTAACCAGTGGAACAACCTGCCTCCAGAAGTTGTGAATGCTCCAACACTGGAAGTTTTTAAGAAGAGACTGGACAGCCATTTGTCTGAAATGGTATAGGGTTTCCTGCCTGAGCAGGGGGTTGGACTAGATGACCTCCAAGGTCCCTTCCAACTTTATTATTATTATTATTAAAAGTCATAAGCTTTCCTGATGTACACAGCGTGATTAACTACAGGGAGTTCTCGCCTTACGACCACAGCAGAGCTCAGATTTTTCGTTGCCGAGCGGCACAGCTGTTAAGTGAGTTTTGCCCCGTTTTTACAACCTTTCTAGCCACGGCTGTTAAACGAATCACTGCAGTTGTTAAGTTAGCAACACGTTCGTTAAGAGAATTTGGCTTCCCCATTGACTTTGTGTGTCAGAAGGTGGCAAAAGGGGATCACGTGGACCCCCGGGACGTTGTGACTGTCATAAATATGAGTCAGAATAACAGAATCGGAGTTGGAAGGGACCTCGGAGGTCTCCTAGTCCAGCCCCCTGCTCCGTTGCCAAGCATCTGAATTTTGATTCCGTGTGTTGTGAGTCCGTGCCAGCCAGCGGACCCGGCAGCTGAGTCCGGGGAATCAGAGGAGGAGGAGGAGGGGCTTGGAGAGTCATCGGATTCGGAGGAAGGCTCTGATGAGCTCCAGGACTTACAACCTGATGAAGAGCCTGGCCCCTCCACTGGTGCTCAGGCTGAGACCCAGCTGTGCGGGGAAGCCGAGTCAGACTCTGCGGACTCACAGCTGGAAGACATTATAGACGCTCGCAAACGCAGGCAGGCAACAAGAGCAGGACAGAGGGAGGCAATGGGGCGACTCCAAGGGAGGAGGAGAAGGCACTGAGAAGCCACGCCTTGGGGCTGCATAATAAAAAGGAAAGGTGTGGGCGGTGCTGGTTGCTGAAGGCAACCGTTTGCAAAGGACTCGAGTTTCATGGAATCATGTTCTGTTTGCCTTGCCTGTGAACAATTCTCCGTTTCAATCGTGTTTTGTTTGCTTTTGCTTTGGGGACATTTTGCAGGTCTGTACCTAATTAATAAAAGGGGTTAGTTTTTCCTGCATTTCCAGCCTACTTGTTAAAAGAGGGGTTGGTCCTTGTGAATTAACAAGGACTCAGGTAGGCTGGGACAGAACAGCGTGACCGTGGGGACGCGGCAACGGACGCCCATGTGGGAAACGGTCGTAAGTCCCTTTTTTCCCAGTGTCGTTGTAAGTTTGAACGGCCACTAAATGAACTGTCTTAAGTTGAGGACCCAAAAGGGAGGAACCCAAAGCCTCTTTTTCTGACGGACTTACCAAACTGATGTCTTTCAGGATAAAAGATTGCTTCTCTTCCACGACTTTCCCCAAGTGTCCAACTGTTAACTGGGTGGGGAAAAAAAAGAGAGAGGGGGAGAAACACGGGGAAGAGAGTTCGTGGGAACAGTCAAACATAGAGACCGGGATGGAGGGAGGACTTCAGAGCTAGGAAACCGTGGCGGACATGTGTTAAAGCCAAGAGATGTTGGACAAAAATTCACACTTCGTTAGAAAAAAATGTAAGAGAAACACAACAGATTATCAACCTGATTTTTTTTTAAACTAGGTATCATGCCAGAAAAACGTGATAAGCAACATGCATACTTGATTTTACATGTGACAACAGCAGCAAGAATTATATTTGCACAATACTGGAATTACAAAGAAACAGCACCAGAAGAAGAAATAATTTAAAAAAATACTAGGCGGTGCGGAAATGGACAGACTTACTTTAAGGTTGAAAGAAAAAGAAGAAACAGAACATTTTCAAACTTGGGATCTATTTTATCAATGGTTAGAGCAGGGGTCTTCAAACTTGGCCCTTTGATGACTCGTGGACGTCAACTCCCAGAATTCCTCAGCCAGGCATGCGTGCCTGGCTGAGGAATTCTGGGAGTTGAAGTCCACGAGTCATCAAACGGCCAAGTTTGAAGACCCCTGGACTTCAACTCCTAGAATTCCTCAGCTAGGCACGCTGGCTGAGGAATTCTGGGAGTTGAAGTCCAGCAGTCATAAAAGGGCCAAGTTTGAAGACCCCTGGACTTCAACTCCCAGAATTCCTCAGCTAGGCACGCTGGCTGAGGAATTCTGGGAGTTGAAGTCCATGAGTCATCAAAGGGCCAAGTTTGAAGACCCCTGGGTTAGAGAAAAGATTTAGGGATTAGGAATTTAATTTGTATTAGTGAATAAGATACTCAGACAACACGTTTTGTTGAATGATTACTATTGAATTCTGTTAAAAAAATATCAATATTGGTGGAACATCTGAATGGCTGGAGAAGACTCTTTTCCTTTGGTGGGACCTCTGGAGAAGGAGGTCCCTTCCCAAGGTAGAGGAGGTCAATCCATGTT